>JAOYMZ010010673.1:0-37318 GCA_025802335.1 Pinguicula primuliflora
AAAATATATTATATTTTAATAAAGTAAAATTATGGAATAAAATATAAAATGAAATGTTTATTTTAATGATTTTGGGGGTTTATGGTTTCGGCAGTTGCGTCGCAAAAACAAAAAATTAAAATCTTACTAAATAGAAATCTTAAGAGCAGCAAACTTAACTCCAACTTTAAATGGTGTGTTAAAATTGCTAAAATAAAAGTTTCAGAGCCATCATATCAAAATCTTTCAGGAAGCGATAAATAGATTATGGTTGCGGCGGCTTCGCCGCCAATAAAATCATATTAAATAAGCATTTTAAGAGCAACAAACTTAATTCTAGCCTTAAACGGTATATTACGAGTGCAAAAATAAAAGTTTAGGCCGATTTCCTAAATTGGAATTCTCGAGTCGAAATCTTTCAAAAATTGATTATAGATTCTGGTTTTGGCGACTTTGCTCCCCAAAAAACTATAATCCTAATAAATAAGCATTATAAGAGCAACAAACTTAACTCTAACATTAAACAGTATTTTTCTTATTTATTTTAACTATTGAATATTTTATTTAATAAACATGATATATATTATAATATATAATGTTATATACAGTATACAAAAGGCCGACAGCGTTTCATTAAATGAAATGGTGTCGTATGGTATTAGTACACTGAGCATTCCGGTATTGATAATATGGTGACATCATTCCTAATTCTCCTAATTATCATACCCGATTAAATGGGATACATTATTCTTCCTTTGAGCTCTAATAATCCAATGAACATATCTAAAGGTGCCCCCCTTTGCTTGTCTAAAAAAGACAACATTCAGGGGACAATACTCTAGAAGTAAGCAATTTCAGCCACACAAAAGTCGACGTCTATAATTACAACTACAAAAAGAATTAGTTATTATGAAAATGATTACAACTTGACCAAGTTCATGACCAATCTAGACAACATAAGTTAGGCTAGTGGAAGATATTTTGGTTTGCAGTTTCTAGACACATGTGGTGCATAAGGCATAGGAAGCAAGACCCGAGTCGAGATTTTTGGCCTCCGTATACACATTTTTTGCCGTTCTAGACAATTTAGATGGTGAGGGACGATGAATTTGCAAAAGTCCTTGCAAAATTGAGCCAGAGGAGGAGGTAAATTATGCTACTAACACCTGGCCCGAACTGGAAGTAAAAAGAAGCAACAAATTCTGGCAAGCCTGGAATCTAAACACTCCGGATCGAAAGCAATTGAGAATTTCAGTTGCTGATGAGCAACATACCACAGTCGGCAGCCCAATAGTGAGAGAGAGTTGGGCTGACCAGATTGAGGAAGAGGAGACTGTGCAAGCAAGTCCAAGACGCAGACAGTGCAACCGCGGAAAAAGTCACCGACCTCCTATTTAGTTTTTGTGATTGTACGTTTCGTGATTATTCTCATTTTTTGACCTAGTTTGTATAATTACTTTTGCAATAAATAAAATCAAAAATTTAGATAAAAAAGTCTGGACTCTAACCATAAAGTTCGGACAAACACACAAGCACCAAACATCAAATTCAAGGAATAGGAAAAGGACTCGGATGATGTGGTGCAAAAAATTACATGTGACAGATCAAGCTCAAAGCCAAATTGAAAATTTTGGGAACCTGCTCAACTGCAGTGGTGGCCTACAAAAAACATAGCGACGAACAAGGTAGATGTAGAACTGTCCAGTGGCTCCAAACAGTTGACTGAATATGATTCAAGTATACCCCAAGGTCGGGTGGACAGTGCAAATGTCTCTGAGACCCATGATATTACGGAAAATGCTATTTATACACTATTTATTGACATTGTGCGGTGTCAACATCACAACTGCATGTAAAATAAAAGAAATAAAGATAAATGATAAAACTTGTGGTTGTGACACATCACATTGTCAATAAAATGTGTATGAGTAGCATTGTCTATTATATTATACCTCAGAGGATGAGAGATTCCTACGACAAAAATGGCAAAATGGTATACAAGAGCTGGTCCAAGAATGTCATAAACTGGAAGCAGAGAAGCTAAGTGAACAAGAACCAGGACCAAAGATGACAAAAGTAATAGAAGGAAGGGGAGATCATACCTTCGGTAATTCCTGGGACACAAAATCTGCCCTTCCAAGAGAAGCTGAGTCAAGAGCTAGTTAAAGTACTGATCGTCAAGAAGAAAAAGACGACTCAGCCAGTCGGCAGGAAAAGTAAGAGAAGTACAAAACAGAAGCAGCAAAACAACAAGTTGAGAGAGAAATGGATGGGAATAATGGAGAGAAAAAGGAATCCCATCTCTCAGCCCAAGACCCCTCTAAATCAATCACTGAGAGCGGTATTATAGCAGGCTAACTTAAGAAACCTGCAACAAGAGGTGTGAAATATGATCAATATTGGCAAGGCTTTGGGTATTAAGCATCATGAGGAAGATAAAAAGACAACAGAGATGTTCATAAGTATGGAACAAAAAGCAAAAGCAAATGGTAAGCCTATAGTAGGCAGCAAGGAGGAGATCTTCGCAGCACATCAATGCAGATACAAGATCAAGAAGCTCCTCCTCAAGCCGATAATAGATTTCATCGGCATACAAGAAACAGAAAAAGCATCGGCATGAAACAATTTAACAGCATTTAGCATGAAGAACATAAGGACTTAGCTTATCTTGGATCGAATGGAAAGTCAAGAGGATTTCTATGCATATGGAATCCGTTATAATTCAAAAGAACCGCCCTGTGGGGCGAAGATTGAATTCTGGGAATTACTGGGATATTGAATGAGGACACTAATATCAGTCAGATGGTAACATATATGCGCCGGCTGAACTGGACAAGAAAAAAACAGTGGAACACACTTAGAAAAGCTTTCGTCGGAAAAGAGGAATACAGATGGTGTCTCATGGGGAATTTTAATACCATCCTAAATATCTCAGAAAGAAAAAGCTCAGTAGTAACCACAACAGAGCAGAAATAAGTGAGTTCAACAAACTAGTGGAGGACCTGGTGATATGAGAATTGGATACATTTTCTGCTCAAACTTTCTTCTGAAACATTGTAGAGGGCTTCCAGATGAACAACTGTGATGAAGACACCATTTGCATAAGGTCAATATCAAGAGAGATAAAAATTCACTCATTTCAACTCCATTCTGGATTTGAGCTTCTTCAGAATGTTAGTATCTACTTCTTTGCTTCATGACTTCTTCCTCAGGGATGTTTGAAGTATGCTGATTAGTTTTGAAGCTTACTGGGTTGAATTACAAGACATTCATGTGCTTTGATCATCCAGATCAACATCCATAAGCTCGGATCATGTCATTCAAGTTAAGGCAAGGCATTGTAATTTTCCAGCTTTCCAGTAGCATATTGTTTTGCTAAGGATCCATCTTTCTTATCCAAATATGAGCAGTTATTCACTCCCCAATGTAGAATCAAGCCTCTAGAAGAGATGTGAGCTCGAAAATTCAGCTTTTATGGCCTGCAAGATCATGAAAATCTGAAGCTTCAAGATAGGGGAAATAGGTGCATCTTCCTTTTTTTCATTTAAAGAGATCTTGAACTTGTGTAGCTTTTCTTTTTGCACTCAAAACATGTTAAATCCAGCAAATAACCCATGTACTGGTTTGAGACTAGTAGTGCATCAAATCATGATAATTAGGGGTGAATAGATGCCAAAGAGTAGCTAAAAAGTCATTGATTAAGTCGAACAAAGTGACCTTAATCATTTGGGTTGCCTTCTCTTGAAAAATATGGAACCTTCGAAACAAAGTACATTTTTTATTAAGTCTAACATTTGAGGTCATGATATTGAAACAATTATCATATGAATCAATAAAACTGCTGGAAAATAATTTCACAAGAGAGGAGATAATGACAGCTATCCAAAACTATGGGAGTAGAAAAATCCAGGGGCCCGATGGCCTCAACTTCAAGTTCATAAAATATTTTCTACCACTTATGGAAAAAGAAATACCGGCAATGATGGCAGATTTCTACAGGAACAACTCCATAGTCAGAGGTGGTAACCCTTCACATATTACTCTTATCCCAAAGATAGACACTCCACTCCAAATATCGGACTACAGACCTATTACACTAATTGGATGCACATATAAGGTGCTCTCCCATGGATAAGTTTGGTGCAGGAAGCAGTAGTATCACCTGATCAGACAGCCTGCATAGGCTCATGACAGATTTTGGATGGAATTTTTGTAGCAAACGAAGCCGTCACAGAGATGTGGAAGAGTAAGCAGAAATTCATCATGTTCAAAATAGATATCGAAAAGGCTTTTGATATGGTCACTTGAAATTTCTTACACCATATGTGCAAATTGATTGGATTTCCTGAAAAGTTCATATCCATATGAGTTACATCTGCCCGCCCTTCTATACTTATTAATGGAAGCCCTACTAAAGAATTCACCCCTAAGAGAGGACTGAGACAAGGGGATCCCCTATCCCCTTTTCTCTTCCTCAGAATAGCAGAGGGCCTTTCAGCTATGATCACAAAAGCAGTGTCATTGAAACTCTTAGACCCGGTACAGATTGAGACGGACAAGGTGACCCTCTCACACCTTCAATTCGCGGATGATACATTATTATTTGGAGTGGCAAATTGGGAAAATAACAGATGCTTTATAGCAATTCTCATAAATTTTGAGTTAGCATCTGGACTCAAAATAGATTTCTCAAAAACTAGTCTTATAGAGATTAATATGGATGAAGAAGAGGTACAAGGTACGGCACAATACCTAAACTGTTCGGTTGGGACACTACCAGTAACCTAACTTGTGTTATTGGTAGGAGGAAATCCTAAAAGGAAGAGTACTTGGAAGACTATAGTTGAAAAGTTCAGAAAAATGTGAACATTGGGAGAATCACACTGTATCCTCAGGAGGCCGAGTGGTGCTTATTAACTCTATTCCAACATTTTTGGCATAATACTATTTCACCTTTTATCGAGCCCTAGGATAAACCTTACACAACTAGAAAAACTTCAAAGAAATTTTTTTGGGGTGCAAAATCAGATCACAACAATATACAATAAAATCATTCAACCGAAGACAAGACGCGGCTTAGGTATCAAGAGCTTGAAGGATTTCAATAAATCCATGCTGGGTGAATGGGGAAAGAGAATATTGTCCAGTGAAGAACAATTCTGGAAAACTATCCTAAGATCAGTATATGGAGCGCAAAACAAGATGAAGATAGGAAGAACTGAGAGATAGCATTTACAGGCCACGACAGAGAGGACGAAGAAGAAGTCCTGCAATAGTTTCAACTAGGTCGAGAAATCTATATGAAGTGCTATGTGAAGACTAGTTTCAAAACCAATGGCTACAGGACTTAGGCAAGGGGGACTAGATCAAATTTTGGGAGGATCGGTGGACAATTGATCAAACTCTAGCAGACAAATACCACAGACTATATCTAAAATCTAGGAAAAAAACACAACAATTGCAGACATGCGAGAATGGAATGGATATAACAGGGACATGGCTGTGGAACTGGAAACGAGATCTAGACGAATGGAAAATGCCGGATCTGAATGATTTATTGAACGAATTATCTACTCTAAAAGTGCAGGAAACAAAAGATGATTGATGGAAGAATACTGAGAGCAAACATGGCAACTACACAGTCGAAACAGGATATGCTACACTACACTACACAACCATAAAAGACATGAGAAATAGCTGGAACAGAATTGTACCTCCATCCACTGCCATTTTCATCTGGAAACTCCAACAGGATCGGCTTCCCAAAAAAGAATTGCTACAGAAGCAAAAAATTATCCCAATGGATCAGCTGATCGATTGCGCCCTTTGCTCTGGACAAACAACAGAAAATAATTCACCACAAATACATAGAGCAGAGGCGAAGGCTCACTTATTTCATACCTGCGAAATCACGATTGAAGCTTGGAACATCATTCAACTCTGGCTAGAATTACCAACGACACAGATTGTCCCCACCCTGAAGGAATTGGAAGATCAGACGCCAGCAAATGTCAACAGAGAAATGTGCAACACAATCTGCATTACTTCCATGCAGCAAATTTGGAGACAATATAAATCCCATTTCGAGAATTCGGTCTGCAGCATCACAGATTTCACCAAGACTTGAAAAAAAGAACCTAGGGGCGGTGCACGATCCGGGCAAAGAGCCGTGCTCTTCAGACAACCAGCAAACCGAAACTCAGACCGAATGACAAAGAAAAGACCGAAAAAACGAAGGGAAACTAAGCACAGTAACACTTTGCAGGGGCAGAATGGTAATTGCACTAGCATTCGGTTTAAATATTCGGTTAGTTTGTAGTACATATAGTGTTTCTCCCGGGCAAAAACCAGAACTTTTGACACCTCCTTAGCTAGATGATCCGACTCGGTCCCATACTAGCCCAAATTTAATTCTTGGGCTTTCGTGGCAGGTTGGCCAGCACTTTTTGTACATATGTAAAAAACTAAAAAAAAAATTAATATACTTTTTGCTTATGAAAAAAAAATAGAAATATCAGTCAGTATATAATGAAAATATTGTGTTTAACTTTATGGGCATGATGTTAAGCCTTTTACGAGTATAATCCATATTTCTTATATATTGGCTCACACGCGCACACATATGGGCCAAACACATTGGGTGTGGATCTATTCAATTTCTACTTGGTATCGGAGGAGATATGATCTTACGACTGAAAAAGATCCATTGACCTCAATACACCTAGCAAAAAAACATTTGAGACTCCATAATCCAAGTTACAAAAAAGTCACGCGGGTGATGATGGACCTAGAGTCACTGAATTTAATTTGACTACACACAGATAATATAAATAATCAAGTTAATTTAACCTAATCACTGTGGATAAGGAATGGTTGGAAAGTTGGGTGTCCAACGTCACTAAATGGTTCTCCCAACCCCCAAACTCTTGCAGACTCCGATGGATTAAAATATATGGACTCCCATACTCAGTTTGGACTAAGGGATAGGAGTGATGGTAGGCACAATGATAAAGATCGATGAGCCCACCATGGACAAAATCTATCTAGAGGCGGCACAGTTATTGATTCGAACAGAGATGCACAAAGTGATAAATGGAAGAATCTGGACTAGAATTGATGGAAGAGAATACGAATTAAGTGTCACAGAGGCCCAGGACTTAAGGATCCTCACCTTGGATAAGGAAATGTACCCAACTGAGCTAGATAGAAGCACAAATTCAACATCTAGGGATGATGTCGGGTCAGAATATGAGAAAAATTCTGATGACATATGGTCACAGGAAGGAGAGCAGCAAAATGAAGAACCCGACACAAACCGAGCAGCAAAGAAAAATGTGAAGATGTCCAGAACACCAGACAAATCTATTCTTGACAACCTATTCCGACAAGCCAGCATGGAAGAGAAGGAAAAGGCTAATAAAAAAAGAAACTGGCCTTCCATGAGGATATAGCAAGCCTGCAGAGTGAAAACGAAGTGAGTGATAACTGTTTTGAAGGTCTAAAACATAATGGTGAGGCAGTTTGTGTAGGCAAATTCTGGGAACCACCAAGAATTGACTGCAGTCAGGCATTTGGAAAACCTGAAGCAGAGCAGATAAACAGCCAGATAAGTGATAAACATGAAACCGAGCAGCTAAGCAACACTGCTGAGATGGTGATTGCTCAAAATCCAAAATTTGAGGGGGAAAAATGCGGATATCCCACATATGCCACATGAGACAGAATCCTCCAAAAACGTGCAAGAGATTAGGGACTTTGAACTACAATGGCAAAAGGATCTATATGATCTGATTATGGATATGCAAAGAAAAGAGGAGCGAGACACGGAAGCTTTACTAGAAAGAGTTATCCCAGAAACACAGAATGCAATCTCAACTACAAAATCAAAGAAGAAGTGCTACATTGAAAGAATATATGAAAATGAGGAGTTGCTAGATCTGCAGAAAGTACATCACAAAGTTACAAGCCAAAAGGGAAGAAAACTCATGGACTCTGTTGTTAAAGATAGTTCAAGGAGGACCAGAGGAGAAAAGATAAAAAAAACAAAACAAAAGGGTGAGAATGACAAAATAAGAGAAGTTTGGCAAGCGATTATAGAAAGCACAAGGAAAGACACAACAAGCCAGAATAGTAGTTGAGCACTATCCCTAATGGACAGGAATATAGTCGCATCAAATACTCAACATACTAGAGAGGAAGTACAATCTGTATATAATATGGGAAGCCTGTTAGGTGTTAGACATGCTGGCAAGGAGGAGGAAGCACTGGAACTAATTGAAGGTTTGGAAAAAAAGATGAAAGCAAGGCAATAGATAAGGAACGAAAAGGAAGATCAGAGAGAGACAAAAATGGAAATAATAACTTTCAATGTTAGATGACTCGGGTGCAGCAGAAGAAGATCATAGATAAGAGACATGCTGCACTTTCAAAAAGTTGCTTTTGTAAGTTTCCAAGAAACCAAAAAGATTACAATCCAGAGCAGGTTTGTCAGGAGTTTGTGGTACGAGGATGATATGGACTCGGCTTATGTTGGATCTGAAAGACAATCTGGTGGTTTACTATGCATTTGGAGCAAACAAAAATTTAAAAAGAGAGAGATATGGGATAAAGCTGGAATATTGAGAATAACCGGTCACTAGGGAAATGAAACTGAGGAAAGTATAATGGTCAACTTCTATGGAGATTCCACCAGTGAAAGGAAAATAGAACAATGGCAGGCTTTGAAAACGAGATATGAAGCTAAGGACATGGCAAAGTTGTGCATTATGGGGGATTTCAATGCTATATTGCACCCGCCAGAAAGAAGAGAGCAAGGAATATCCAGGAACACAGCGGATATGAAACTTTTCCAGAATTGTGTTATAGACTATAACTCATAGATTTGCCTATGGATATAAGAAGGTACACCTTGTACCTTTCTTCACTCAAATGCATGAGTAGGCTTGACAGGTTCCTCATAAATGAAGCCTGGAGAGGGTTGGACATAGATTGGAAGCAGACTTGTTTGGACAAAGGAGGCTCTGATCATTGTCGTGTTATGCTGTCAAAACAGTACGTTGACTGGGGACCTAAACCAACAAGGGTTTTGGATTATTGGCTGAAAGATGATGAATATAATGCCCTGGTGAAAGAAGCATGGGAAGAAAGTCCAACAAAAGGCCATAGCAGCTACAAAGTGAAGGAAAAAGTCAAGAAGGTGAGGCAGGAGATAAAGGTATGGAACATAAACTGAGAATCAAATCCTGCATCAAAACTAAAGGATTTGAGAAAGGTTCGAAATAAAATATTTTTAAAAGCATAGAACGATGCACCTTGGAGACCTGACCCAATCTTCCTAGAGGAACTCAATGAACAAATACAACAGCTAGCTGCGGATGAGGAAAACATCTTAAGACAAAAATCAAGAGATAAATGGATCAGAGAAGGAGATAAAAACACTGAGTATTTCCATCTCAAAGTGAAAGGGAACCGACATAGAAATAGGATACAAGGCATCTGGAATGAGGGAATATGCATAGAAGAGGTAAATCAAGTGAAAGAATGTTTCAGAGCCTATTTTGAAAAAAGATTTATAGAGATAAACACTAACAAACCCCAGATACAGGATCTCCCAGTCAAGTTTCTATCAACTGAAGCTGCTCATACACTTACTGAAAAATTCAATGCAGCTGAGATACATGAAGCATTACACAGTTGAGAAGGGAAGAAAAGCCCTGGACCTGATGGCTTGAATTTCAAATTTGTGAAACACTTCTACCACATAATGGAAAAGGATATCCAGGAAATGATGGTTGAGTTTTTTGTGAATAGCATAATTGCCAAAGATGAAAACACGGCTCACATAACCCTCATAGCTAATAAGGATATACCCCTGATTGTTGCAGATTATAGACCTATTACGCTAATAGGTACAATGAACAAGACCATGGCTAAGATTTTATCACGCAGACGACAGAAAGTTCTAGATGGTGTAATTTCTCCAAATCAATTTGCCTACATTAGGAACAGGTAAATACTAGACAACATCCTGATAGCTAATGAAGCAGTCTCTGAGGTGAGGAAATCTGGAAAGAAAGGGTTTCTATTGAAGCTGGATTTTGAAAAGGCTTTTGATATGGTAAACTGGAAGTTCCTAGATGCCATGGAAGCAATGATAGGCATCTCAGAACGGTTTAAGAGATGGCTGGAAGCATGTCTAACCTCTGCTACTACTTATATACTTGTGAATGGAAGTGCTACAAAATAATTTCAGCCTCAAAGAGGGATCAGAAAGGGTGATCCCCTCTCACCCTTCCTCATTCTTATCATAGCAGAATGATTATCAGCCATGGTGAAAAAAGGTAGTAGCTTTACAGCTTCTGGAACCGATCCAATTTGGAAGAGAAAAGATTATGCTCTCACACTTAAAATTTGAAGATGCACCCGATTTTTTGGAGAGGGATCTTAGAAAAACATTAGACGTATAAAAGCAATCCTAAGGAACTTCAAGATGGTGTCTGGCCTAAAAATAAACTTCTCCAAAAGCTGTCTGATTGGGATCAATATGGATGGGATAAAAGTGGAGGAAATGGCCGCCTATCTGAAATGTTCAGTAGGCAATCTGCCAATTACTTATCTAGGATTACCAGTGGGAGGGAACCCTAGGAAGACTAAGACATGGGAGCCTATCATAAATAAATTTGAGAAGGTGTGTGAGAAATGGGAAAATCAGACTTTATCAGTACAGGTAAGGTAGTGCTTATTAACTCTATTCTGACATATCTTCTGAGTTACTATTTTGCTTTCTACCGAGCACCTAGGAATGTCCTTTTAGAACTAGAGAGAATTCAAAAAAGATTTTTTGGGGGTGGGAAAAAGGGAGAAAGGAAGCTGCAGATGATAGCATGGAAAAAGATAACTCAACCTAAGGATAAGGAGGGACTTGGAGTCAAAAGTTTGGAACATTTCGACAAGGCTATGTTGGGAAAATGGGGGGGGGGTATCCTACAGGACACTGACTTCTATTGGAAAGACATCCTACACTCTAAATATGGAGTTCATGGAGTTTTGCAGATTGGTGGACTAAAGGAACTGAAGACACAAACAGCAACACAGAGAACACTGAGAGGCAGGCCTAGAGGACACAAATCAAGGTCACACTGTTGGATTGACCTTCAACTACTGCTAGAAGAAACCTGGTTCCAACATCAATGGGAAGTAAAGCTTGGAAACGGAGGACGAATCCTATTTTTGGATGAGCCATGGCTAGGCAATGACTCCCTAGCAATCAAATTCCCACGGTTATATATGAAGTCCAGGAAAAAGAAGGCATTCATAGTTGACTTCGGAGAATGGTCTGCTGAAGGATGGAGGTGGATATGGCAATAGAAACGAGACCTAGATGACTGGGAATCACAAGACCTTTTGGCTCTTTTAAACTGCCTATCACTAATCTCATTCCAGGACAATCAAAATGATATGTGGAAGAACACAACAAACAACAATGGAAGCTACATTGTAAGAAGAACCTACCACATTCTGCTCGAAGAACTCACCATCGACTGGGTGCCAACAACAACAGAAGAACTGAAAAGGTGCTGGAATCAGTGGCTGCCACAACGAACTTCTGTATTCATATGGAAATGGAAGCAGGAAAGATTACATACTAAGGAGAACCTCCAGCGACGGCAGATAATTGCAGCCGACCAAAACATTCCATGCGCCCTGTGCATGCATAGGTTCATCACAGAACCATACTTGGACACCTCAACCCCAACCTCCAAAACAAAGATGCATATTTTCAAGGAATGCGCAATTACAACAGAGGTATGTAAGGAATTATCAATCTGGCTGAACTTGCCTGTTCTACTCTCAACACCAACAGAAGAATTCCTCCAATTGAAGCCGACAGGGGTGAAATCGACCATTTTTTTGGGGTAAGAAAAAATTGTATTAATAAAAATGATTTACAATTTACAAAAGAGCTTCCGAGCCAAAAAGTTATGAACTGCTCGTTAAGCACAACATAGGATCTTTAATCCAATCTCCAATACTATATACAAATGTAGATTTTGAGTTGGCCTTAATCCATTGCCATGTTAGGCGCTGCACTTTTTCGAATAGGCGATCCGATAGTATGTCTTCATTTCTGAAATGTTTCCTGTTTCGGCATAGCCATACTATCCAATTTGTTGCTGTCCAAAATGAGGTCCAAATATCGTGGTTAATACCTTATAGTTTTTTTAGTAGAAAGTCTTCTATTTTCATCGGATATATGGACTGAAGGTTTAACCATTTGGGGTGAAATAAACCATATGGAGAGCAATCTGGTATGGGTTCATGTGGAAAATCTGGGAATCTAGAAACAATGCCCATTTCAGCAATGATAAACCTACGCCTGAAGAGATTGGCCGTGCGATCAAGAGCACAGTATGGGAATAGATTCAAGCGGAGAAGCATCAGAAAAAAACTAATGTCTCACAATCACGAATCTCTGCAAGACCAGCAAGGAGACATAACTCTCCTTAATTGGCTGTTCAGGCCAGGCCCAACATTAACTCTGGTTTAATTATTCTGAAAATTCTGTAATTGGGCCGGCCAACCTATATGTAAATACTTACACCTTTTCTAATAAATTGTTTAACTTACCAAAAAAATAAATCAAGTCTCAACAGGATTTGTGTAGTTAGACTTGCATGATATCCCAAATAGATTAGAAATAGAAATAACAACCAGTATATAACGAAATGCAGTGCTTCACTCTATTGGCTTGGTACTAGGCTTTTTATGAGTGTAAGCCCACATTCCTTATAAACTAGACCACACGCGTGCACACACATGTAAGAGCCAGTTATCGCAGGGTCGGGTCTTTTAATTTTTACTTTTATCGCAACAGATATTTCCAATGATTGGAAAAAGGATACAAGGGCCTCAATATAGCTATCCATAAAAACAATCACTCAACCACCCTAGGTACAAAAAGGTCATGCGAATGCTAGATGAATCTAGAGTCTCTGAGATTAATTATGCAGAGATTATATAAATAATCAAGTTTCAATAATATTTATCTAGTTGGACTTACGGTAGAGTGTTAGAAAAAATTATCATACGCGAATTAGAAATAAAAATATCAACCAGTATATAATAAAATACGGTGTTTCACTCTATTGGTTTGGTTCTAAGCCTTTTATGAGTGTAAGTCCGTATTTGTTATACATTAACTCACGCTTAAACATGTGTACGAGCCTGAACCTATCGACTCGGGTCTATTAATTTCTACTATTTTGACAACAAATATACCAATGTAATAGTAGTACTACAAAGAACAAAAATTCTTTAATGGAATTGTTTGAAGATCAAATCAGTTTAACCAAACTTTATGATCACCTTGCAGAACTGGACACTCCAGCGGTCCAAGGTCTGCTCCTTTGAGGGATCAAGCAGCGACTTAGGCTCAGTAAAAGGGCAATCAGACCCGATTTGCGTAGTCTAATATTTCTTAAGTTTTTGAAGTAAGCAAGATATTTTTGTTTTCGTGTATTTTTGTTTTAAAAGATTTTAATAAATTTTGCTTAACCATAAAAATTTCGGGAGATATCATAGACATATTACTCTTTAGTCCTTTTTTAATGTTTTCTACGTAATATTTTCATGGGAGTGTGTATGGTGGGTAGTGAGGCAAACCCTACACCCTTAGACCTAGATCCTAGATCCTAGCTTTGTTAGGGTAAACATGAGGGGGCACAATAAATGCGACAAGTATTCAACACCGTCGTAGGTGGTTCAAGAGCCATCATGGACCTTCCAGCGCTTAGGCGCCCAATTAGGTGACTTATGCGGCATCTAGGAAATACTTTGCGAATCCGCACATAGGCAACATCTAAGTATCGCCTAAGCATTGTTTTTAGAACACTAGCGACTATATTTGATAATAAACAGTCAAATCACTTTTTATTTATATAACCCTTATCAATTTGGAATTAGCCACTGCTTCAAGAAGCCACTACTAATGTTTTTGTTTTTTTGGATAAGCTAAATATATTGATCACAAAAGTTTACATAATGTATTTACAACACCTCCTACTCTGCTTAAGACAAAATTTTAATTACATCCTGATAAGCATAGTATAGGTTCCCTCATCCAATCCCCAATTCCTGTCGTGAAACACCCTTGATTCGATCAGGCTTTCTCCCATTGTCAGGTGCAAATTTGTATTTTCTGGGTGGTTTCCAGCGCAAGCATTACACTATTAAAGTGCTTATGGTTTCGTGTCATCCATACTATCCAGCATACTCCCAACCAAAACACTTTCCATACCTCATTATGTAAACCGGTAGGTTTCAAATTCATGTGGCCTCGCAAGTCTCGTGATTGTTGTTGCGGTAGATGCAGCCAAGTCATCACTCTTTTCCAGGTGTCTTTTATAAATGGACAGTCCAGCATTATGTGTTGTTTTGTTTCCTCCTTTTCTCCGCACAAGATACATTCTACTCCAACCTGCTCGTACAGGATTCCTCTCCTCTTCAAATTGCTTCTCGTTGGTAACCTTCCTTGTAGCAATCTCCAGCTACGTATTGACACTTTCTTTGGAGCCAACTTGCACCATACCTCCTTCAACATTTCAGCTTCAACATCTATATAGCATGGTGTTCGGAGCTCCACAATTTTATAGTATGCCACACTTGCTTCATATCTACCAGAGCTGTGTCCCTGCATCTCTAGCCATCATCCACATCAACCTGCATCAAGACATAAGATAGAATTAGTTCATCCCATTCTTCCGTTTCCCAGTCAAACAGTTCCCTCCTCCAACTCCACTTCCACTCCCAATTTTCCTCTACCCATCTTCCATGTCTACCTACCCCCCCCCCCCCCCTTCAAGTTATCTACCCTCATCAATCTCTCAAACTTTCATAGTAATTCATAATCCCCCACCCACACATCCTCCCAAAAGTCTACCCTTTCACAATTTCTAACCTTTATTGGCATCATATCCTCACACCATTCCTCTCTTGCTATCCTATTAATATTTTTCCACCACCTCGTCTTCTTATACTTTCTCCCCCTTCTACTATTCCCAAGTCAACACCTTCCTCTCCCTCCTTACTCCTTGTAAACACCCTACAGTCTCCAACCTTCAAACTCCCCCTCCTACCATACTTAGACACCACTACCCTCTTCCACAACTCATCCTTCTTCTCTAATAATCTACGCGCCCACTTTCCTACCAGTGATACATTAAAAGCATCCAATTTCCTAATTCCTAGTCCCACTGTTCATATGTTTGACACACCCTATCCCAAGCTACCCTGCAACTCTTTTTTCTTCATCTCTACCTCCCTCAAAGAAGGATTTAAGAATGGAATCATCTTGTTTAGGATGTTTATAGGTGTTGTGAACATAGAGAAATAGTAGGTGGGCAAAGAGGCAAGAACTGATTTGATTAGTGTCACCCTACCAACCACCGAGAGGTTTCTGTTCACTCACTTTACACTAACTTGCCGGATTCGTACAATCACTGGTTTCCAAGTCTGTTATTTTTCACTTGCTCCGATAGGCAATCCCAAATAAGTACACGGAGTTGTTCCCACTTTACAATTCAAGTACTCAACCATCTCATGCAGCATACCCTCCTCTAAATTAAATCCAATCAGCAAGCACTTCTCAACATTTATTCTCAGCCCAGACACTGGCTCAAAACATCTTAGAACCACTTTGAATGCCCTCAGATTCTCCCAAGAGCTCTTCCTAAACAAGATTACATCATCCGCAAACCGGCGGTGCAAAATTTGTACTATGTTATTTCCCACTTCCACCGGTTCAACAGTCCCTTCAGCCACGGCCCTTTTCAGCATATAATCCAAACCCTCAGCCGCATTCAAAAATAAGAATGGTGATATCGGTCACCTTGCCTAAGTCCCCAATGCGGGATGAACTCCCACGATGGAATACCATTCACCAACACTGAATGGACGCCAGACGGAGATGGGAAGAAAAATCCAACAATTTGTCTGTATTCAGGGCCATTTTAGCAGATGAAGTAAAATATATAAATTGTGTCACACTGCTTGTGGATAAAAATTTGTCTAATGCTGAATCTACATAAAGAAGCTATAACCCAACATTAAGTAAAAATTTTAAAAAAAATACAAATAAAGCCCGGGATCAGGTCTGGGGCGGGTCTTGGACTTTGGACCCGGGCCCAGACCCGCCCCAATGTTGGAGCAGGTCGGCCCCACCCCGTTACGGGGCAGCTCCGGAGCGACCTGTCGGAGCGAGTTGTTTTTGCCATCCCTATTTGTAACCCTCAACTTCTGTGTTTTTCCACACTTCCTCAATCATTTTACAGTATTCATTTGATTCTATCCAGCAGTCCAGGACCTTTAGGAGCTTTGGTCCCCAGTTTGTTGCCTCTACTCAACTATACTGGGCAATGATCTGTTATTCCTCTGTCCATTCCTGTCTGTACCAGTTTCCATCTCCCAGCCATTGTGCATTGACGACGAATCTGTCGAGTCTAATAATTGTTGTTAGAGAGGAGACATACCATGCATATTTTTGCTTGGTCAGTGACAGATCAATGAGTTTCAAATCTGCTATCAATTTATTAAATAAGGACATTTCCTCTGGGTGTGTGTTTCTGCTCAAGCCCTTTTCGTGCTCCTGGATTTAGGACTGAGTTGAAATCCCCCATGATGCATAGTCTGTCCTCCATCTTGTCATTTAAATGGTGTTTCAGATCATCCCATTTACTCTATTAAGTGTATCCTTGTTCGGGGGCATGTCTGTCCAGTCACTGTCTTTTAGTACCCATTTACTGAGCCATTCTCTATCTCTATTAAGAAGTGTATTCAGCTCTTTACCATCCTCCTCTCACATGAGTCCCTTGCTATCTCCCATATAACTCACCTTGACCATTCTGTATCCTCCTATTTTCAGCGCTACCGATAATGTGTGTCAGTCAATCCCAAACTTTAGTATACAGACTCGGCTGTGCCTCAACCATTTTGTGTCCTGGGCAGTAGTTTTGAAGGTCATGTCTGAGCTTTCTTTAGGGACTAGGGTATTCTTCTGCTGCTTTCCTGTCCTCATGATAGTTATCTGATTCTGGTTCTGCCCTTTCCCTAACTCTCGTGTCTGCATGATTTTTCCCTGTTGCACTAGTGCTCCTCCTGGGTTTATTACATCCTTGTAGCTTCTTATGGGATTGCGGTATGCAGGTTTTTGTATTGCATATACCTTTCTTGCCGTCTTGTTGTTTGCAGTTTGCTTGTAGTTTGACTCAGATATCCCATACCGTGCAATGTTTGCTCTTAGCCTATAAGAATCAAACCATAGGCAATTCAAGTTTCTGAGTATTGTGTCAACAGTAACATCACCTTTGAATGTTACAAATGCAAATGGCAGAACGAGAACATATAATTTTCTCGCAACTTTGAAGGAAAATTTTTTACTATACCCTGTTAGTAAAATAATTTTGTCAAAATGCCCTGCCGCTTTTACCCCGCGCAGAAGGCTTCTGCGCCAAAAAAAAAAGAAAATTCTTTCACACATTAACACACATTGAGGAAGACGACGATTGGACTTCGCCAACATTGAGGAGGAGGTCGTAGTTTCGGGAGGATGGCTCTGTCGGCGAGCCAGAGCTCCACCGCTTGAAACGCCACTTCGAACTAGTCGCAAGGAATCGTATCGCAGTTAGGGTACGCCTTCCCGGTGGCGGCTTCACTGTAAGCATTTGACCGGGATTCAACATTTCAAGCCCTGAAGACGTATGGAGCGAAATACAGAGGTGAATTTGAGGAGAGATTGAAAGTTGTTCTGAAGGAAGTTGAAGATGCTGATGGAAAGGTTATTTGATTTATTGATGAGATTCATCTTGTTCTGGGCGCCGCCGGAGCTCAATCCGGCAGCGGGGGAAGCCACGGAGCTCGAATTGCTATTTGAGCTGACGCATTTGATCATCCGGCGTCTGAAACGGCCATGGCAGCCTTGGATCTGCAATTGAGATCTACACCCGATGCGGGATTCACGGATTGCATTCTTGATTTGTTTAAACTGAAAATTCAAATCAAGAATGAAAGTTAGAAACAAAGCTCCAAGAATATCTTGGCAGATTTTCTCATTGCAGTGTGTAAATGTGTGTGAAAGATTTTTTTTGGGGCGCAGAAGCCTTCTGCGCGGGGTAAACGCCGCGCAGAAGCCAACTGCACGGCAGGGCATTTTCACAAAATTATTTTACTGACAGGATATCGTCAAAAAATTTCCAACTTTGAATGCATTCACTTTCCCCACAACATTAAATATTTCCAACAGTTCTTCTTGTGTACAATCAGGAGGGAAGTTTGTGACGTAGACAGTGATTTCTTCATCATTTTCATTTCCAGGGTCTTCAGGTGGTGGCCCTAGGCGACTGAAGACATTTCCAGCCTCTTCTGGTATTGGCCCTAGGCGACAACACATCGCTCCTATTCTCTACCGGCTCCGTCGCGCTACTACTCCCTAACCAAGGGCAGGGGTTAAATGAGATCTGCCTAGGTTGGCCTACTACGGGTGCAATGCTTTTCCTAAGAAATAATTTCCTACGGAGTTGTGATGATTCCTGGGAAGACATAGTCGGTATGGGGGCCATAGATGCTAAGATGGAGGCCGATAATGGTCCGGTACGTTGGGTTTGGGCGTGGCTTGTAGAAATTGTGGAGTTTACAAGAAAAAAGCTTGAAGGAGATAAAGCAGACCACTCGGTGCGCCTAGTGCACTCCCGGGGGGCTAGGAAGAGAGATTTGTTATTTGTTACCTATTTAGGCATCTTGCTGATGTACATCTACCGTTTGTTTTTGTAGGTCCACAATCTTACCGGATCTGGGTCAAGAACCCAACCAAAAATTAGTATTCGAACGAAAAATAGTATATAATATAACAAAATGTAAGGATAAATCCTGTTGATGATATGTAGCCAAGGTAATGTTCTCCACCTCACGAGAACAGCCCGAATCCAAGAACAAATGCAAAACCAGCAACCCTTGTCACGAAGAATCGGTGACTGGAACGAGATTTGGACGAAAAGAATTGGTAGAAAGTAGTAGAACCCTGCTATAGCACTCGAGATCCACTCAAAGAAGTCAAGAGAAGTGAGATTTCGACCAGATCTGCTCTAGTGTTTGAGAGAAATCCGACGGAAGTTTCGAGAGCTAGTTAGGGTTGAGAGAGTTTTCAAACGAGAGAGAGAGAGATACAACCTGCAGCCGAAAAGGAGATAATGAAGTAGGGTTGCGAGCCTTAAATACTAAGGCTTAGGACAGTCCAACAATTTGGGCCCAGACATAGATTTAGTCACTCGGCCCATGAAGAGGGGAATTGGGCTTCAACACTTGTCTTGGACTCAATGGTCATGTAGTAGGGAAAATTAATATACACTAGGGCTTGTGTTTTGATTTAGGGCCACAATTAAGTACGAACCAAAACATTAATAATTTTGGCCAAATACAGACATGACCCAAATGACAAATTTGTCACTATCCAATTTATTTGGGGTCCGAGTCGTGCTCGTGTGTAATGCTTTAAAATAACAATGCCGTGTTTGTGTTCTATGTAGAATTAAAATAAGATAGATACACTACCTTTCCGGGCCTTGATTAGGCATATGTGAATGGGTTTCGATATGGGCTTATATGTGGGCTGAACCACGGGCTGGATCCTGGGCCCATTTACAACCGTTTTGATTCCAGTTGTCGGAATGTTCTTATTCTTCTATCCAAATCTATAAGCTATGAGCCGTAGTTGATCTCTATTCTTTTCTCTTGATTAAATTCGTAAGACTATTCTTCTCCTCCAATTACATCGCACTTCTGAACTTTGTGTTTCTCGTACGACCAAATTATTAAAACTTTTGGATGGTGATAGAATCTTGAAAGTTAGAGACTTTTGTATCCATTCCCGCAGTTTCTTTCCCTTCCCATTATCAGTCATCACCAACCTCGGCTCCATAATCAACGGCTGGCTTTGATTCTTGCACAGAATAAACTTTTGTACTCCGCGTGAGCCGATGGCCTCCAATGGTTTCATTACTACAATCGTAAGAAAACAGATTAATCATTTTATTTTATAGAAATTTACGAGTTTTCATGATAAAATTTATATAAATTGGACCGGCTATAAAAGCGAGTCAACGGCCGCCCGACCCATCACACTCGGGTCAACGGGCTTTGAATAAATCGAGCCTAGAGATAACTGAGTCTCGTGTAGGCAGGTGTGCGTGTGAGGTTAATTTGATAGGCATGTGAGTTTCACCATTAAAACCTTGAGCCCAAGGTAATTGTCTCCCCACAATTCCTATTTAAACTACTCATCTCATACTTGTACTTTCGGTGTCAGACAATAACTCTTTAACACTCCCTCTAAAGTTCGACTAGACAAGCCCTGTCGGACTTGAACGTCACACCGAAAAAGAGCGGAAGCGTACACATGTCATTCGGTCGTTAGACCATTATTGACTCCGATAACATGATAAATTTTGTATAAACTGGGTCGGCTCTAAACACGAGTCAACAGCCGCCCGGCTCATCACGCCCGAATCAACGGGCTTTGAATAAATCGAGCCCAAGGACAACTGAGTCTCAGTATGCAGGTGTGCGTGTGGGGGTTAAAGTTGGTAGAAATGTGGGTTTCACCATTAAAACCTTGAACCCAAGGTAAATGGTTCTCCACACAATTCATATTTAAACTAATTATCTCACACTTATACTTTGGACAATAACTCTATAACATTTCTGAGAGTAAATATCATTTGTACTTCAGATATTTTTGTTAGAACATTACGAGCTTATTAAGAATTTATTATTATTTTAACATGTAATTAGTACAAGTGTGTAACGTAGGGTTTTCATTAAAAAATAGGATAACGATATTTGTACACTGAAATTTGACAACTTTAAATTATGCCGACAACCTGTATTCGTCATCAAAATTATCACCAAAAATTAATATATCAACGATCAAAAGCCCCATTCATCGATAGAATTTTGGTGACTTTATCACGTGTAATTTCGTTTCATTTTTCCCCTAAACTTAAGTAGTCCTTAATTAGGATTTAGAAATTATCGATGATGAATTCGCCAAAATCCCACCGGAACTTGAGATTTTGATCGTTGATATATCAATCCTCCGTTGATGGTGCCACTTTTTACACCATTATGAATGTGATAGGAATTTGAAATGTGTCAAATTTAGTATCAATAGCATAAAAAATAGCATCGTCCTAAAATATATGATAGTCAAAAGTATTTTCTAGTTTATTTACCATCAAATCCATCAGCGGCAGGGTAGAGACTGAAACTGTCGATATTGGAGCCAAGAACGGGAAGTCTTCCCTCGCGTGCATAAACTTTGAGAGCAGTTCCGATGACTGCTTCAGCATAATCATGAACATTCACAAGAAATCTTAGCGGTCCCGAGCTCCCAATAACATTGATTGTGATCAACATTCTATTGTAATTCCTTTCGTTCTTCCTTTTCTTTGAATCCGGCAACAATGCCTTACTGGAGGGACTCTTCCTCACCTTCATTGCCACGCTCTTCTTTCCCTCATCATGAAATTTGTTCGAGCTTCGAGAGCTCAGTTTCTTCTCAAGATTACTTTTGATCATTTCGGTATCCATTTATGCGGGAAAGGATGAACAAGAGATGAGAAAATGGTTGCTTTAGACAGCACCTGAGACAGATGAATTTCTTGTTTTGTGTTGTGGTGGTTTAGTCGTTTAGGAATTTGTCTATTTATATACGCCTATTGAAAAACATTTGATCAATGGAAATAAAGTCTTCTAACTAGGGTAGGTTAGTAAGTACTAAGTAGTGATATAGCCTTTCTGAATGGTTAAAAAATTGTGGGGCAGCCCAGGCCATGAGTGGTAAGAAGTGCTTGAAGTCAAATTTGTTATAGAAGTAGAGTTTAGGGTTTGATCACCTTCCTTCAGCTGATAGCGGGGGCGGACCCACCGGGGTGCCTGGGGGAGCCCAGGCACCCCCAGCCGACTCCAAAAAAATCAGTAGGTTAGGTTGGGAAGAAGAAGAAGTAGTGACCGATCTGAAGAAGGTGGGAAGAAGAAGCGAGAAGAAAAAAAAAAAAGTTGAAAAGTCAATTTCCTTTTTAGTGCTCAATAAAGAAAAGTTGAAAAGTTGAAATGTGTGGTATAAATTTTGCCTTATTTGATCATATTTGTATTTATATTATCTATTTTTTATGTTTCATTAATATTTGTTTATTTCATTGGTTTTTTATTATACGTATTTCATATGATAAATAATTTATATGTATATAATGATACACATTAAAATTTGATACATTTTATGTTAATTAATAACATTGATAATCATTTGATTAAAAAACTTATTTATAAACATTTTTATAATGTTGGAGATTTTGAAATGAACATGGTTCAATACAAATATAATATAATTTATCGTCTGATTTATCATTTTCTTGAGTTGGTACTAGTTTTATGCATTGCTACAGCTATCGTTGATAGATCTTTCTCGACAATAATTGTTGTTTTTGGGAATACAAGAATTGTGCATTGCTGCTTTCGTGAAAATGTTAGTGTCTGCTAATGTGACAATGAAACTAACCTTAATGAAGACATATCATCTATTGTGTAGTATATTGTTAAAAGTGCTAGTGTTGCGTACTTGATATCCATTGTACTTTTTTTATAAGTGATATCCATGACTATATGTTTCTCAAGAACTGTAGTGTCTGTACCGACCACCTGCCCGTATGAAATGGATACCGGTATCAGCATCAGGCCGAGCCGGTACCGATAAATTGGTCCTAGCCAAAGAGAGAGCCGGTACCGATAAATTGGTCCTAGCCAAAGAGAGAGCCGATACCGATACATCAAATGGGCACCCCCAGCCGTAAAATCCTACATCCGCCCCTGCTTAGGAGCCGAAAACTGAACAACCGCCGGATTAATATTCGACGATCACGATCAATTCACTTAATTAAAGGATTTTGCGGGTCCATCTGCACGATCGAGCGGGTTATAACTCGCGGTTCGGAATTCCGACCCGTGGGCTATAACCCAGTTTGAACACATAATTGAAGTTTTCCGGGCTTCATTTTTCCTTCCTTCTTCGCTGTCAAACGTGAATTAGTGAATTGCTGATGTTTAGTTTTGATGGGTTTTGTTTTGATTTTTTTGATAGCTAATGTCGTTGAGGGAATTTGAACTCGTGATCTGTGAGTGCAATTATCACTCCCACAACCACTAGGCCAATCACTCTTTAAGTGGATTTTGTTTTGATGAAGTTTTATTTTGATGAACATTGAAGAAAATAAATTTGGAGTAATTTTATATTGTATGGAATGATGAGAGTTACAATATGTATTAGGTTATAGCCTGTGCCCTCAGGGCACGGTTTCTCGGCGTGATTGGATAGTACTACAATGATAAATAACCGTAGCCATGGTGCCAAATCAAGAAAGTGTGAATGTGAAAGTTTGCACCTATTTCGATATGAAGTGTGAGTGAAATACGTGAAATACGTGAAATACGTGAAATTTAAGATTGAACAACATCATCTCCATATAATTAAGAGTGTACCATATGGATAAAAAATATGCAGTGGCAAAATACCAGAACAATTTCGCCGAAATGTTCAAAACATTTATAGTGTCACAACTGGTTTAATGTGGCAAATAAATAATCCGGCATATAGCTTAATGTGGTTGTCGGGGCATATATAGAACCCCTATACAAAATACAGTCTGTCGTGAATTAAGTTAATTTGACTATCCATGTATAGAACCCCTGTGCACGAAACAGGGATACAAAGAAATGAAGACTTAGTGTAAGGTGGCAGCTGTTGAACGATTCATTTGAAGGAGAACAAAAACTTGCAAGTAACATGAGTCCTTAAATAGGCCTGCAGTATGATTCATTTTAAGGGTATAAACCTGTTAAAAAATATTTCTAGCAAATATTTGCTGATAAAAGGTAAAAGTCATTCCTAGCAGCCAAGAAGAGATCAAAAGTCCCTTGACGCCGCCTTGAAAGTAAACCCAAAAATTGCAGAATGCAGAATTCATTTGTTAAAGCACAAAAGATAGGTAAAAATATTGACAATGTAACCAATGAAGGCATTTTAAATGCTGCTATGTAAATTGTTGAATGGGCGAAGAAAAAAGAAACAACATGCATATCTTCATGTGCTGTCAAGACACATAATTTAATTGTTTTAAAATTATAGATATTGAAAAATTTTAAAAACAAAGACCAAAGGAGAAAAATATAGTTAAAAATGGGTAGAGTGATTTTTTTTTTCAAAATTTTGACATTTTTTCCATGTTTAATTTATTTATCAATTTTAACATATTTTTTTAATTTAATTTTTTTAAATGATTTTGGAAGGGCGGGGTGAGGCGACCCAGACCCGGGGTGGGACAGGTTCGAGTCCAAATTTGAAGCAGGCGGGACGGGTCTGGGTCTGCCTTGACCCCCGCCCCACCCCAGTGCATCTCTACCCGAGCCCTAAGCTTTATACATAATACACCGAATAAAATTAAATCCACGCAAACAACGTTCCTAATAATCTCGACAGCAAAAAGACAACTATATCGAAAAATTTGTCTAACAAGTTGGTCAACCATCATTACCTTATTTTAATAGGACAAGAGGCTTTGGAGGAGTTACCCAATGTTATAAAATTAAGAAGCATACAATAAGAAAAATGCTACATGGCCAGCAGGCTTCTGTCCACCTGCTGGCCAGTGGCATTTTAGTAATTTCTGAACTTTTTTTCATTTTTTTAAATAAATATATTAATATTAATATCATAAAAATTTCGTAAAATTTAGGGTTTATATAATTTAAAATTTATAACATTTAGCCTTTTGGGTTTATATGATAGGGTTTTAGTTTTCCGGCAGCGAAGCCGCCGTAATATTAATCTCGTAAAATTTTGGATTTTAGGGATTATAAAGTTTAAAATGTATAAGATTTAGCCTTTGGATTTATAGGATAGGGCTTTAGATTTTTCCGGCGGCGAAGCCGCCGTAATATTAATTTCGTAAAATTTTGGGTTTTAGTATTTATAAAGTTTAAAATTTATAACATTTAGCATTTTGGGTTTATAGGATAGGGTTTTAGTTTTCAGGCGGCGAAGCCGCCGTAATATTAATCTCATAAAATTTAGTGTTTTAGGGATTATAAAGTTTAAAATTTATAACATTTAGTTTTTTTGGTTTATAGGATAGGGTTTCAGAATATTAATTTCGTAAAATTTTAAATTTTAGTGTTTATAAATTGTATAGATATTAGTTATATATAAAACGAATACATAATTAAAAAAAAACGTAAGATAACTTCGATGCTAAAGGTAGTGGCTAAAGGGTGATGAGAAACAGGGTTCGAACCCTTGGTTGAACAAAAATTTTGTACTATTTTGCCTATTTTCCTCGCATACAATAAAATAAAATTCGGGAGTAAAAAAAAGTCAATTTTTCTCCTCCTTCTCCTTTAACTTCAATCACACCAGGTGTCAATGAGAACGGACAGTGAAGCCTCAGTTAACTTGACCCCAGACGGCTTCACGGCTTGAGCCACTCTACCAAGCCGCCCCCACAAGCCTCTTCCTTCCCCACCGCGATCCGTGGCTGCTTGAGAAGCTCCTTCGTCCGAGCCATTTCCACCCTTATCCCGTTGCTTGTCTTTCTCGCTGGTCCAGATATCAACTAATGCAGACATTTTGAAAGATGTTTTTTCTTTTGCTCGATCTTCAGATGGTGATGAATCATATCTTGTGTTTGTTTGTATTTATAAGCAGAAATATCAGTTGTAAAACAGTGGTGGTGTTGTTGTTGCAGGTTTTGTATTATTATTATTTTGTTCTTGTGGGCAAGTGCAGACTGGGGGCCATGCTAAATGAGTCTATGGATTGGTCACGGTGGACTGAAACAAAACATGCCCATGGTTTTGGATTTGGATAATTTTTTTGGCTCCTTCGAGTATTACAGTCCAGAACGTATTGCCTTAGAAGTCGAAAACTAATCGACCATAGATCAAGATTCTACGATCATGATCAATTTATTTAATTAAAGGATTTCGCGGGTCTATCCGCATGATGGAGCAGGTTATAACCCGGGATTCATAATTATGACCCACGTTCTATAACCCAGTTTGAACACTTAATTGAAGTTTTCCCGGCTTCATTTTTCCTTCCTTCTTCACTGTCAAACGCAAATTGCTGAATTGGTGAAGTTTTGTTTTGTTGGGTTTTATTTTGGTGAAGTTTTATTTTGATGAGAATTGAAGAAATTAAATTTGGAGTAATTTTATATTGTATTTTTTTTTATAAGCAATGGACTTCATTAAAAAACAAATAGAGTGCATATGTACATCGGTCTGCTTAGGACCCAAAAATTAAATATGTACAGCAAATCTAATCTATCACACAAAAGGTGTCATGTATCAGCCTTCATTGTTTATCCGTTTGAGTTCATGGCGCAAAAATGGCTGCCAGATGTCGTCTCCGGTCATTTAGAGTGTATGCTGATTTCAATCCAAAACCATGTTTGATTCTTAACGATTTCAGTCACGTCCGCTATACCTTCCCCGTCGAAGCGTACTGCATTACGCTCTTTCCATAAGAACTACAGAACACCTTGCCAGACCGCTTTGCCAATGGATCTCCACTGATTGCCGCGAAATTGTTGGATGAACGTTGAATAATGATGCTGAATGCTCTCTGGCTGCACCAGAGTTATCTCGAGCAAGTTCCTGATTTCCTACTAATTTCTTTGGCGTGTGAGCAAGTGCATAATAAGTGGAATGTAGTTTCCTCTTCCTGTCCACACCATACACATCGGGCTACCAGCGCGCTGACGACCACTCATCTTCTTCCTAAATTATCCATGGTCGCCACCCTGTCTTGCAATGTCCTCCAGATGAAAGTTTGAACTCTGCGGGGGGTGATTTTACTCCATGCTTGAGCTAGATGGCTCCTGTTCTGACCAGGCATCATTTCATGTTGTTGCTTTATAATAGCATAAGCCGAGGCAACTGTGAACCGTCCTGCTGGATCTCCTGACCATTGCCATTGATCCTGCACTTCTTCCATCACCAGGACTCACCTATTTGATCAAACAGCAATGTTATCCGGTCTTGTTCCCAAGACCCTCAGCACTCTTCTAAAGACAAAACTGATAGAAAGATTAGAGATACTACTTCCCTGGTGTTGAATTTCCTTCACCAGCACTTCCTTCACATTGGATAGTTGATATAAATCACAGTATGAAGTTGCTAATGCCCCTTCTCCAGTCCAATCTGTCCTCCAAAACATTGGATAGTTGGTTTTTAGTTTCAGGTGGTCATTAAACCAGGATTCCGTTGCTGCTGCTTCCCATATGTCCCTCCACATCTTGGATGTGCTATCTGGTAAAGAAATAAGCTCAAGATCAGCAAGGTATTCATTTGAAGGTAAGTACTTTACCTGAATTACTTGAGCGCATAAGCTAGTTGGTTCGAGTTTCAATCTCCATAGCCATTTAGAAAGGAGTGCCAGATTTAAACTTCTCAGATCCTTCAGACCAACTCCTCCTTCATTAATGTCCAAATAGAGATGTTCCCATTTAACCAAGTGAATTCGCCTTTTCTGTTGTGTTGTTTTTTGCCAGAGAAATCGTGTGATAAGCTTTATAATTTTTTATTGTATTGAATGATGAGAGTTACAATAGGTATATGAATAAAAGCACAAATTCTATACCACATGACACTTTGTCGCAAGAACTGTAAGACAAAGTTGTCATGTCAACATCTCTCATGTGGGATGAAAAATTAAACCCAAAAAAATGTGAAAAAAAGAACATATGCCCCTTGGTTCCGACGCGACAAATCCCAAATCAAGTTATCTTGTTCTTCAATCAAGGCAGCTTGGTTTGGTGATAATTAGGTGAACTTTGATTAAGAAGTCTCGAGTTCAAGTCCCACCAAAAGTATTTGGTCAGACCTAATCCATACGAGTCTTTGTGCTAGATGTAGGCCCCCTAAATTAGTCGGGAGTTTTTTTTTATAGGTAAAGGATTCTATTAAAATTCAAAAATTGTACAAGGTGAATTATGTACAAGACGTTGTAGGACAAATTGAGACTATCATGGCAAGAACAGGGTAGCCGGAGACCGAAGCCAGTCGTTGAGTGTGCCGTAACTTGGCCGCATCTTCCCTGCTTCGATCCAATGCCAGATTTGTAATTGGACCTGATGGAAAACAGTGAGTTCGCCCTCATTGTCAAAGCGAACGCAGTTGCGTTCTTTTCACAAATACCAAACAACTGTCTGCCAAGTTGCTTGGCCTATCTGTTTCCATCTCCTCCCCTTGAATTGCAGCAAAAGATGTCATAGTGGGAAGGAATCTGTGGCTGGAATTGAATAGAAACATTCATCCAAACCGCAACTTGTTGCCAAATATTTGAAGCATGTGAGCAGTGGCAGAACAGGTGCACTGCCGTTTCATCATCCATGCCGCACCGGACGCATCTTCCCTCCATTGGTTGAATGTTAATTCCCCGAGTTCGCAAGTTGTCAACTGTGGCAATCCTGTTTTGTAGGAGTCTCCAGGAGAATATCTGAACTCTATATGGTGCAAGTTTCCCCCACATCGTGGCTAATGACGTCCTTGATGTTGCTGAAGGTGGTATGGATGCCTCGAATAAGAGGGTATAAGCAGACTTAACCGAGTATCTACCATCAGGCGCACCTCTCCAGAACCATTCGTCCGCTCCATCTGAGGGATTGAATTTTGCCTGATTCACAACCTGGATCAATTGCGTCACTTTCATCGACGAAAGGTAAGCATGTTGCGTACCAGTTCAGCTCCTCCCTGCATGACCTGCATCACAGAGCAAACCTTTTGAGTAGATAAAGTGAAAAAACTCTCGGATACTGGAAAGGAGCGAGAGTATTTCTCTCATTTACCTACTTATGAAAAAAACCTTCTTCATCTAGAGCGCCGAGCGATTTTGGAAACGAAAATGCTACGGTAACATAATTTTTTTCACATAATTATGTTGGCGACCAAAACGTCATCATTTTATGACAAAAATGGTTTCTCTCAATAGACCTACAAATGGACTGTCTCTGCGTATTAATAGTTTTCTGAGTACTTCATCTCAGATTCTTCACTCGACTTCTCATCTGAAAAAACAAATAAGCATCTAATCTGGTTAACAAAAAATGATTACTCAAAAAAAATGGATAACAAAGACATCAAGTAAAACTTCATTAAAATTAACATGAAGAAAGAAAAGAGTTAGGTTGGGATTTTCATTTACAATATCATTCTAACATCAAAACCCTCACGCTGTAAAAATTAATTCACATTCTAACCGGAACTCATCGATAAAGAAGAAAAGGGTTTAACTGTACAGGAGATTCATGAGCAGATTTACATTTTAACCTTCGTGGAAGCTCCAAAGTTGGCTCACAAGTTTTCATCTGGATTAGATTGGGGTTTCTCTTCCGATCTGAAGGAAAACAAAGGGTTCAATTTGGGTTTTCTTTTTCTCTTCGAGTCGAGATTGAATAGACATAAGACGGAAAGAGATGGTGTGCTCTTATCGGCATGTAGAGGAAAATCAAATCTTTTAATAAAACGATGACATTTAGATAAGTGACATAATTTTGTCAGAAAATATTATGTTGCCTTAGCATTTTCGTTATGGTAATTAAATTTGAGGAAATCAGAGAGAAGATTTAGTCAAATCTCTCCCAAAATATATCGTTCACTAACAAATACTTCGCAACAAATGCCGTTTCCACCATTACATTGTCTCCAAAATTTTGTCTAATGCAGTGATTTCCCCCTCTATACAACCTGTAACTTTCCGAGAGCAGGTAAAATACTTGCAATTGTTACTTCACTGGGTCTAATATCCACAACCAATGGCGGACACAATTTTTTTTAGCCCGGTTCGGCTCTCAAATATTTTTTTAATATTGGGCCAACAATAATTTTTAGCCCGGGCCCACCCCACCATCTCGAAAAAAATTCAATAGCTTCCGTGTTCCTTCCATTTTTTGTAAGCCCAGATACCAAGATTGTCCAAGAAATCAAATTCTTCTCCGACATCTTCGGAAAGATTATCTCAGCTTCGTCTATAAACCCACAAAAAGCATATGCATTCATTCATCAATCGGTTGCAAATGTGCACATTTCGACTAAGGCCAGACATTAGAATTTTTGCATGAACTCGCCTCACATGCTTTATATCTCTAACTTGTTCAAGGATCAGAGCATGTGATAATCGAGTTGAAACATAGAAAGCCCGTGTCTCGATCGGAAAATCGAGATGGTGAAGTGTTACCCTTCGGCACCAACAATGAAGGGTGTTCATCCACAGCTAGCAGAAATCCTTTTATGTATCACTAAGTCATAAAGGTCCGTCGATTGTTATCCATGACTTGCTTAGTTTTTAAAATACTATTTATCCTGGGATCAACAATTATCACCCATGATTGGAACTCAGGACATAAGAGTGCGTGTTCGGATATCCGGTAACAAAAAACTTCTGTATACATAAGTTTGTAGTTGTAAAGCTGAAGTATGCTCCCATTAAGCTTTGTCATTTATTGTTTTCTTCAAATTATCTGAAAGAATCAGATATATCCTATCTGGCAGATTGTTCTGGGCCAATAAAAGATCTTCTCATCCAACTATCTCACTTCTCATCTTATCCCACACCATACAAACTACACTCCACCAGCCCCTGCCAGCCAACCATCTTAAGACCATCTTATCTCACATCCACCCTTTTTCTCCCCTTGCAAACACAACATCCATTCAATCTACACCTTTCCCTTAAGAAAAGGTAAACACTTCATGTTACTAACGAGTTCTGTTCTGCTCAATTAGCCTTTATCTGATCCTAGCACCATTTTCTCTGCAGATGGCAAGCGCATCGATGATATCTCATGTAACTGTCCCCATGGCGGTCGCGGCGGGCACCCGAATGTCATCCAAGAGGTTAACAAGAGTCAAGTATATCAGTGGCTTCAACTCTTTTATTGGTGTGAAGGCACTGAACAATGTGGCCACATTGGGGGTTCCTGTTTCGGCTGAGCAATCTTTTGCTAAGATTGTTTGGTCCTTGGGACAACAGTCATTGAAGGGTAAACGGGGTCGTGGTTCTCTTGCTTGCAACTGCAGTGCCACTGGTGAGATATTTAGAATTGCTGCCATTATACCTGGATTGGTTCTTATTGGAGTAGCGGTTGGATTCGTGCTGCTTCGAATCGAAGCAGCAGTGGAGGAAGAATGAAAGGCTATGCAAGAATACATAGCATGCCTGTTCTGAATTCTTTAATAAATATCAGATATTCAGAATTGAGTTAAAACTTCTCCAAGTCCAAATGTCAAGAATGTATTTTCATAGTTATGAATTGACATCATTAGCATGAGATCACGAAATTGTTTACCTGTAATCTGGAGGAATCTGGATATAATATTCCATACGGGAGAGGTGATCATCAGTTCTCAAGTCTTTTCTTTATCAACAGCTGTAGGTGTAAATGTAGTTAACATATCCACCAAAGAAGCACTCAAAATGTTGAAAGGATTCTTTTTACGGAAAAATGTTCCCGTCTCAAATGATATATTCCGATCAGTCCAGAATTATAACTGTGACCGTTTGATTACTTAAAATGATAATAACCGTAGACAGAATTATAACTGATATAGGACAAACCAGAAAATTTCTCTTTTTACAAGCACGACCACCATTTTGTAGCAAGTAGAAATGACTATTATGACTTATGAGCTTCCAATACAGCATACGAACTGTAGAAAATTCAACTGAAATTGAAGAATCACTTGAAAAAGTAAAATACTTCTGTTCCGAATCACAAAATCTCATCCAAATTGGAACTTCCCAGCACCACCCTCGAACGAACGAAAACATATCACGCCTCGAAGAAACATAAAACTATGAATACGGCAGCAAAATTGTGAAAAGCTGAAATTTTTCAAGCTACGGCGACGGGCTGCGGCTTAGCCGGGTCGATTTTCTTAAAGGATCTCTCCTGAAAATCTTTCATGTTATAGATAACAGAGATATACAGGGAGCAGCTAGGGCAACGTGCAATTTCCTCGCCAATCTTCAGCTCCTCTTTAGTTATCTGGAAGAGATCGCCACAGGGGCAAGGGTAGGTGAAAGACTGCAATCCCTCGTTCCATTCCATGTCTTCGATCTCCACGTCATCGTACGACATCGTTTCAAGGATTTCTTGGGTTCCCTTCAAGCAGAATTTGGGCGACAGCCGATGGAGACGAGACGGTGCAAAGATTTCTTCGGAAAATTTTTACAAATTTCCAGTCAGAATTAATTTTTTTTAAAAATGTCCCCTGACTCGCTTCCGAAGCGAGTAAGACACCTGTTACTCGCTTCCGAAGCGAGTAAGACAGGTTACTCGCCTCCGAAGCGAGTAAGAAATTAATTGCCTTAAACCACTTAATTGGCAATAAATGTCTCTTTCCAGAAGCATCCGTCGGACAATTAAGAATTTTTGCAGGTTTTGTGAAAACAGAGCCATCAAAACAAACCCAATAATGCAGGATACATCAATATTTATAAGAAATTTGTGGTTTGTGAAAACAGAGCCATCAAAACAATTTCATAACGTCAACCAACCACTATGAATTTCCAAAACTCTGAGATGAACAAACCCATCATCATCTGGGCACCACTCTTCAACGTTCAAGTTCAAACAAGCAAAGGACTTCAAGATTAGGCAACGGCCCAACAATCGCCAAATCCCCAGTACACAAATGGCATTCCGTTAAGACCAACTTTCTAATTGAATTAGGCACTATGGGGTTGGAAAAACAGAGACGATCTAAATCGAGCACCTCAAGTTTGTTCAGACGACAAATGTTGTCAAAATTTGGCCGTCATAATAATCCTTGTACCAGATCTTGAGTATAAGAAGAGAAGAAGAATATACAACTCTCACTTTCACGAGATCCAACAGGGGCTATGTTAATTTCTTGAAGGATTACTTACTGTTCTTTTTTTTTTTTTGCAAAACAAGGTTGAAAAAGGCATTTAATCGCGAGTAAGGGGACATTTTTAAAAAAAATTAATTCTGACAGGGCATTTGTAAAAATTTTCCGATGAATGGATAGGTCGGACTCGGAGAGATGATTATGAAAGGTTTGTTGGGTCTCTATAGCCTGGACACATTGGGAGCCTCTATAGCTGATCATGGTGAATGGGAGGGAGAGATATGAGTGTGGAAATGGACATGGAGGAGATCACTATACAGTTGGGAGTAGGAAGAAGTAAACGAGTCTGAAAAAAACACCTACATAAAGCACATGAATGCGAGATCAAGTGTCGCATACTCAGATGAAAATCCAACCATGACTTGATCAAGGACTATTCAATTCTAGAAAATAAAGTACAATGGAAATTAGATTAATCCCATCAAAGTATGAGATTTTTGATTGAGGGTGCATGTACTTCCCACCAATGGGGTCAATAAATTGCAAATGGATACTCATTAGTGTTTTTATAGATGTTCAATGAACAATCATCACTCATAGTGTACAATATTACAATTTCGACTATGACAACTGGAATTGGTCACACTATTGTAAAGTTTATACATAAAAGATCAAAAACTTCATGCTTCATCGTGGTTTCGACGACTTCGTTGCAAGTAATTTTATTTTACCTTTTTCAATCTGATTAAGTAGTCTTTTATTATATTTTAGAAATTTCTTTGTCAGTGTAATTGTGTAGAAATATTAGGCTTTTGATCACCTATGTATAAATTTTCCAATTGTATGTTTAATTCTATTTTTCGTAATCATAATTATAATATTATGCAATATATAATTGAGCATAGCATATTTAATCTCTCTCTTTACAATTTAATTTTTAGGGGTGACATCATATTTTATAATATAAACTAATATCCCCACGTTCAAAATATTGGAATGTCTCATTCGGATTTCACACATAAATATCAACCAACTTAAATAGAAATATGGTGCTACAATCTATTACCTTAGGCTTAAGGTTTTAACGAGAGTAACTCACATCTTCCTATTAAAGTTGACCCATATGCACGCACGTGAACACACAAGACCCGAGCCTAGATAGAATGGTCTGTTTTCTAACATGGTATCGGAATGGATGAATTATGGACGGAGAGTGTTTCTGGAAATAAGCCCAGAGTATTGATCCCATAATGAGAATTGACCCTAATCTAGGCTCGAGACTCGTGTGCGCAAGTGCATGTGTGAGCCAACTTAAATAGGAATGTGGTGCTACAATCTATCATCTTGGGCTCAAAGTCTTAATGAGAGTAGCACACATCTTCCTATTTAAGAGTACCCACACATACGCGCATGTGCGCACGAGACCCGAGCCGAGATTGGTAGCCTATTTTCTAACATGTTATCAGAGCAGACGATGTACAACCCAAGAGTATTTCCAGGAAAAGTTCCGAATATTAGCCCCATGGGTGGGCTCATGAGGGGTTGGCCCAATTTGAGGATTGTTTCAGAAGACATTGATGATTGTTTTCGAGGTCCTCATAATTGTTTATAGGAAAGTCGAGACAGCAGTGGTTCAGCTACCACAACAGTATGAGAAATGGCCGTAGTGGACCAAAGTTGAGAAAATGTGGAGCATTGTTTGGCAGACAGTGTGTGGCAAATCTGGAAGTTGTGGAATGATGCCATTTTCAAGGAAGAATCGCCCAATATCCCAGAAGCTAGAGCTGAAAGACGGTCCAGACCGCGATCGGACTGCCCTGGCCACGGTCTGGACCGTGTATGCACGGTTCAAAAAGTGGACCAAACCGCTGTACTGCGATTTTGCGGCCGCTCAGATTCAATAATTCCGATCGGAGAAAAAGCAATTCGCAGCATGGTATCGGTGCTGAAGTCATAGAAGATGTTCCTTCTTGAAACGTAAGTGTATGCAATCTAGAGAAATTGACTGCCAGCGCAAGTGCCTTTTCAGGGTAGTTAAATAATCGAACTTAAATTTCTCCTCCAACGCCGAGCAACTGAACTCGGAGAATGCCTTTTGCCGATGGTGCTTCGATTTGTTCCATCATCGAGTAAGAAGAAGATGTACTGGGGAGTCCGACAGAGGCACTCCGGTCTGGGTGAAATGGGTGACCGAGATATGGCTGCCGCCGAATGTCATCGTTCCTGATTCTTGCACATCGACGATGGAGGGATCGTTCCGACGAGTATCGTGCAAAATAGGGAAATGAAGGGGACGAAATCTGAGATTGGATGGTCCGATCAATGGGAAGTTTGCTATGTGCGGTCGGATGAGTATATTGATCCCACGTGATCAATTAGTTTTTTAAAATTCTAATTTAATCTTAGCCATTGATTTTATAAGATCTATCGTTAATATTTAGTGTTTTAAAAAAAACTAATAAAAAAATCAGGCAATGACACGTGTCACTGCCTGATTGGACTGCAAAACTATTTGTATATATAAAAAAAATGAAAAAACTCTGGTCCAGAAATTCCTGGACCGCCGGTCCGGCAGCCTAGGACAGCACCACCGGTCCTGGTCCAGACCGGCAGCGGTGCGAATCTTGCACCTCTGCCAGAAACTGTGGAGCAAATTAAGATAAAAATGTGGCTACTTCTAAGAGCTCATCACAAAATTGAGTTGTGTGTAAGGTATGATGATTTGTAAGAACCGAGCACTATGAGTAGAAGATAAAAACTCAAGCAAGGTAATGTTTATATGTAAATAAATAAATCAATACAATAAATACACCTACTTACAAAAAAATTATTTATTTATTTACCAATGAACCAAACCGAACCAAACCAAACCAAACCAAATATACATAGTAAATTTCGCTCTTAAGCAGGGTATGGGGAGGGTAGGATGTACGCAATCATACCCCACCCCTCAACAGGATGGAGAGATTATTTTCGTGGAGACCCCTAACTCGGAAAAAAAAATAAAAAATGAAAAATGCAATAATAATAAAGTAAACATAATATTAGTAGGATACTAAAATAGGGGAAGCAAGTATAAATGAAATACCTACTCACCCCAACCATGCACTCTACGTACATACCGAAATAGATGGGTGCCTATGCAAATAACGATCAAACTAAATAACCAAATAACTATCAATCTAAAGAACAATAACTAAACAACTACTCAATATAATCCTATGTATCTTTAACCATAATATGACGTCTCAAACTCGTCCTATCAGAGGTCATGTCCTCGGAGAGGTTTAATCCTACTAGATCTAACCGAATCTGCTTGTCCCATGTTCTCTTAGGTCTCCCCCGTCCTCGTCGGCCTTCGAATTGTAATTCTTCGACTCTTCAGACTAGGTCGTCCAAACTCCTTCTACGTACATGTCCAAACCATCGCAACCTTACTTCGATCAATTTGGCACTTATAGATGCGACCCCTAGTGTATCTCTAAATGCCCCATTTGGGATCCTGTTTAATCTCATGCGACCACACATCCACCTTAGCATCCGTATCTCCGCCACTTCAAATTTCTGTACATGTGAAATATTCATTGCCCAACACTCTGACCCGTAGAGTATCGCCGGTCGTATAACCGTTCTATAGAATTTTTCCTTTAACTTGAGTGAGACTTTTTTATCACATAACATCCCAGTAACCGACCGCCATTTCATCCACCCAACCTTGAGGCGATGGATAACGTCACCTTCCACACATCCATCCTTTTGTATGATGGATCCTAAATATTTGAAATTATATTTCTGCTGAAGGGTCTAGTTCGCAATCATAACTTTCATACTACTTTCCTCCATCTCATTCACAAAGTTGCATGCTAAACATTCCGCCTTCGAGCGACTCAATCGAAAAACCTTAGGTTCCCATACATCCTTTAATATACCAATGAACCAATATATTAAATGAATAATTGTGCTTTCTTGTCTATTGATAGGCCTGCAATTCAATGTTGTACTGCAAGTACAAAGAATCTGAACAAATTACGAATAATTAGTAGTGATAATAAAATGGTCGACGCTATTTCAGCACAATGATGATAATGGCTTTGGTTTGAATTCGTAATTGTACGCGCGCCTTGACAATTTAAATAATGGAGAAACATAATGATTTTGAACTATTGTATGGGCCAGGCTAAGGCCATAGAGTCAAGATCTTGTTATTAATAACGTTGTTATGGGAAGGGTGTTGCTAGGCGGAATTTTTTTTTCTTTGCCCTGTCAGATGGCAAAGATTTTGTAAATGTCCTGCCGCGCAGTTGGCAAATGCGCGGATATTAATCCGCGCATTTGCCAAATGCGCGGCCTTCTTTGGCCATTTCTGCCC
>JAOYMZ010010674.1:0-21167 GCA_025802335.1 Pinguicula primuliflora
ATATAAAAATAAGGATCGAGCTACATGTACCGGGCCCGTGCCCGGTACATTCAATAGGAAAGCGCCACGTGGCGCTTCCCTGTTGAAATTCAAAAATTGGATGTGGGCTTCAGGTTTCGATCCCTGGTCCTCTGTTCAGCTCGCGAAGCTCCTTCTACATCTCAGCTACAACGTTACTTGGTAGTATACGGACAAATTTAATTCATAACCCATAATAAACCAAAAATTTTAAAAAAATCACATAAAAATATAAAAACCCGAAGGCTAAACCCTATAAACCCAACGACTAAATGGTATAAATCAAGTGCTAAATGGTATAAACTTAAGGGCTAAATGCAATTTTCCAAAATTAATATTACGGCAGCTTCGCCGCCGTAAAAAACTAAACTCCTATTTAGATGGGATAAACCCAATGAGTAAATGCATAAAGCTAGGGCTAAATGCATAAACCCTAGGATTAAATGATATTTTTAAATATTTGATATTTTTTCTTATTTATTTTATATTTTTTACTATTTATTTAAATTTTATTACTATGACTATTTATATAACTATTATTAATAAATTGTTAAGGCTGTACCGGGGCCGGTACATTTTGGCCCCGGTAAAGCTAGCTTTTTCCTAAAAATAAATATGGTCTACTTACTCCCAAAAAAGATACAATGTTGTAGGACTATTTTTGAACAAATGATAATAGGGTCGTGCTAGTTGTACTACAATTAAATTAAATAATTGAATCGAATGGTGCAAACTTAATATAAATATACACTTTGGTGTGTGTTATTTGGGTCCCACTCCCATTTTTAAAGTATTTCGGTAGTGTTTGTCTATTAATCATTTTCCAAGATAATATGATGGAGTCCTTGAGATTGGAGTTTTTCCTTAAATGCCCCTATTTTATAATGTATTTACATCTCTGGTCGGTCTTCCAATTCATTTGCTGAACAGAATTTTGACTGAAATAATCACAGCCAAGCTAGATTTGCCCATCCATGGCGAAGGAATTCAACGTACCGCCGGTGATTTTCCCCGCCGGAGGGAACACTGCCGTACCATCGTCCGGTACTCAGCAACGTCGCCTCCCCACGCCCCCCTTCCAGAACCCAAGACCTTCAACCGCCGGCATCCCATTCCTCTCGTTCGATATCGGCTCTGCCGCTGCATCCACCTCCTTTTCGACGGCCCCTCATATCTCTACCAGCATAGCCGGTGGGATCGGAGGTGGAGGTATCGGCTTCGAATATGAGCCACCGCTCCTCGAGGAACTTGGAATCAATACCAAGCAAATCTACCAGAAAACCCTTTCAATCCTCAACCCATTCAGAATTAATTACCACCTCCATGAAGATGCGGATCTCTCTGGCCCGTTTCTGTTCCTCATGGCTTTCGGATTATTTCAGCTCCTTGCCGGGAAATTACACTTCGGTCTCCTTCTCGGATGGCTGACGATGGCATCGTTGTTTCTGTACGTCGTCTTCAACATGCTCGCGGGAAAAAACGGGAACTTGGATTTGTACAAATGTCTCAGCTTGATCGGGTACTGTATGCTGCCGATTGTGTTGTTGTCGGCTCTTTCTCTCTTTGTACCGCAGGGTGGACTTGTCATCATGTCGTTAACGGGCCTGTTTGTGATCTGGTCTACTCGCGCCTGTGCGGGATTGGTAGTGGAGCTGGCACACTGTGGGGATGAGCACAAGGGGCTAATCACGTACCCTTGCTTTCTAATCTACATGCTTTTTTCCCTGCTTGTGATTTTCTAGTTGTCAACATTCGTCAGACTATTGAATATGGTTATACAAGCTACTTTTGGCTTTTAGTCGTGAAGGGAATGATTTGCAACATGGAAGATTGTAATGGGGAATATACTGCTTCCATCTGCTATGAGGAATGTGGTATTATGGATCAATACTAGAGCGGTTTACTGCTTGTTATCTGTTGTGTGTCGTGACAGTGTTATATACAAGGCTCTTTTTGAGGTGTTAAGCATATGATTACAACATGGAAGATAATGGATAGAATATCTTCTTCTGTTGTTTGATCACTATTTTTGTATGGAAACATTATTCCATCTGCAATGAGGAATGTGTTTCTTAACTGCTCCTTATGGATCGATGGAATAGCCTGTAGAACTGGGATTTTAGCTGAAGATTCAGTCTGTTGTTGTGCATCATTTGATAGGATGCTAGCTGTTACTCATGGCTTGAACTTGGTATATCATTCCCAGTTTGCTCATTTTCCTTTTGGATGGCTATGTTGGTCTGTTAGAAGGCACAAAGGATGATAATTGGTATATTGATGGCCTCCGTCATTAACCCACGGGGTCATCTAATTATGAAGGTGAAGAGTGTGGGACGTGAGTGATGATGAGGCCAGCATTTGCTAGGCCTTAGTTATGTAAGTATGACTTTGATGACATCTTGGTTATATAGCCGTCAAATAATTGATCAGCTCGAATTGTACCATAAAATATAAATTCTTCTCTAAGGAAATATAATCTTAATTGTAATAGCTTATATACAAAATAAATAGTAATCAAAGTGATGTGATTTGATCTTAATATGATCTAAGCCCCAATAAATTTAAAAAATATCAATGTTAAAGATTTATTAATACTTCCATTTGACATGAGATCAATAGATTAATTTATCAAATTAGGATTGTTGTTAAACCGGTGATGCTATCATCATTTTCACTTTTTTGAGTGACCCTAATTCATAAGGATGAATGTAATGTTTATCGAGTTGTCCAAACGAAGCTAGCCTATATGTTTTTAGCAAACGTAAATTTGGGCAATTTTTTAGGGAGTCTGTAAACATTCATCTCTCATAAGCACAGTACGTATTCAAGTCAGAATCTGATGGGGGAAGTAGAAGAGCAATCTCTGTAGCAGACTTACAGCAGCCGTTCTGTTATGAGAAATCAATACTGCATTTGGTCCAGCATCAAAGGTATAAGCAACCTGTGGAGTATCTTGCAATTAGTTACATTGTCTTAATATTTCTTGGATCAGTTGGATTATTGACCAATCAAGACCATGGGACATTTATGAAAAGAACCTGAGGTGCTCCTTCATGACAATTAAATTTTCAACAGTGCTGATTATCCTCAAAACATCAGCACCTTTATGAGGTAAGTAATACATCAGCATACATTACGTTGAAAGTTACTCACCTACGAGAAGTGTCATTCATGTAGAATATAGGGGGCGAGGTATCCAGGCAGACTCAGACTGCATGGAACTGGTTACTGTCTGCACAGATGTTAAACGAGCAAAAGATGGAAAATCACGGGTTTTAATTGCTTCCTCCATCTGTATAATTCGTTTTGGTACTACTTCCTGTCATATTTTAGTATAAGAATCAGAGGTGATGTTATAAGCATCATTTCAAACGAGATAGACAGCCAAGAAAAGAACTGGCAAACGAAGTGAGGTTATCAAATGCAACCATTTCTAGCATCTAGACAAGGGTTGAAGGCATGCAAATGCTCCGGAAAAAAATGCAAATGCTCCGAGACGATATCACCGACCAGAATATACCTGTGCTCTGTGCTTTAGAAGTGGACAAGTTAAAGTAGATGAAGAACTTTTTATTCGAGTAAAGCTTAACTAAAAAAAATCTAAGTTACAGAGCATATGCTGAAAGAAAAGACAAATCGGTTTTTTCTATGAATAAATCTTTAGATAACAGCCGAGTTTCAGCTCTATTTTGTTGAAAAATGGAAACCAAAGTAGTAAAGACACGACGAAAAAGATGAGCACCATCAGCGGTGATTACCTTCCCGTTTAGCCACATACGATCATGTGTGAAGGCGGGGCTGACTGCGACGGACGTGGTGGTGCAGAGATGGTCTGGATCAAGAACTTTATGATGGCTATATTCGTCGGCGTCTGCGCGCCGTCACCGCCCAAACCCAATTGTTGCCGCTCTCCGCTGCCATTCACGGCCAATGACTTCTGTTCTGCCGTGACTGAAGATAGTGCAATCCGCGTCGTGAAATCTCAGTGGGTTGGACGGATGAACTCTTAGTTCACGATAAAAGTAGACTAAAATTGTACAGTCTTAGATATTTCATTGTACAAACAAATTGTACAGTCTTAGATATTCCAAAGATGAATAAATATTCCTGTTGTAAATCACTTGTCTGCTTTACCAGATTACACTTGGTACCAATATGAAGGCTTTCAATAAGCCAAGAAGCAGATTTACAGGGGAAAAGAAGAACATTTTATTGCTGCACCATGGACGGAACCTAAACCGAGGCTGCTTTCGCAACAGAAGGAAGCGTTTTAAGAAGCTGCATTGAAGGTCGTCGGAGAGTATGGTTGAGAAGGATCATTAACGTCAGGAGAGTTAGAGCACCAGCCTGGTGAGCAGTGCCAAGTGATACAGGAACATATGAGAGAAGAGTTGTTATACCTAATGTGACCTGCAAGGTGCAAATATTAGTTTAGTACAATAAACAGGAAGAAAAAAATATATGTATCCAGGTGCATCGAGAAAGTACGTAAATGAAAGGAACAAAGGGAAGAAAAGAAGCAAAAAGATCATTTCGAGTCAATAAACATGTGCTCAGGGTTTACGAAAGGACAAAGGTTTTGGAGTTTATATTGCACATAGTTCTGTATCTCATTTATCTTTTAATAGAGCGATTTATCTCCGTATCGAAGACAACATTGTAAAGAACAATCCATTGGTTGCTTAAACATAAAATTGACCCCGGAAGGCCAAAAAAGTTGTTTCAAATGGTTATGCAAGAAAATAAAGGAACATGTTTCCACAGGTGAATGGATCTTAGTACCTGAAGACCGGCCATGCCCAAAATGCTACCTATTAAAGACCTTACTGCTGGATGTATATCAAGATTCCTTGTTGACAACCACAAGCCAGCAATGGAAAATAAGGTTGCAGTGGCAAGGATCCGATGGTCAAGCTGGTGTAAATGGAAGAAGAAAGCATCAGCAGTATAATCCAGTGCCATTGTATGAATTGCAAGATCTAACTTCCTCAACTAACTGGATTAGCAAATTCTCAATTCCAGAGGAACTTGGCAAGTCAAGTGATTACCTTTATAACTGATGGGAAAATGCAAGTAATTCACTTTTACCCCCACCCCAGGCCCACTCACAACAAACTGGTTGTTTAATTCTGATTTACCAAGAATTCTCCCACGTTTCTTGTACTTTTATAACCTGACTTTCTGTTTATCAGGAACTCTCACTTAGATTTTTCATGATGTGGACGCCTTCAAACTCAATTATAATTTTCATGAATTTTTACCTGCACAGTTGAAGTATTTTCAAAGAAATTCCGTATAAGCGGCTTCAGGCTGAATATATCTTCAGGAATCCATACATCCCCCATCTTTGGGAAGGTATTAAATGCATGGCCCTGAAAGTTTTAAATGGAAGTAAGGGCATATTTTAAAAGTGTCAGCTAAATTGTGAGAAAAGGGAATGTCAAGTTACATACAGCATCATTTCCAGCAACAAATGCTCCTGAGATGGCAGTGATCCCCACAATAATACTTACAGGAAGTGCAAGAGACTTAACTTTGGCTGCACCTCGAACCCAGGCTAGAGATTCAGACGGAGGTTCAGGCATCACAACAGAAAGAGCAGTCCAAAGGAGCCCGGAGTAAATACAAAATGCTGAAGTCAAATGAGCTGCAAGGCGGTAAGGGCTTACTCTTGGTTCAGCATACTCAGATACTGGATCCTAAGAAGAGGAAGTTAAAAATACTTTGAGAAACTATAACTGACTGAGATACATGAATGAGAAATGGAATTCTAATCTTCATTAGTTTGTACCTCTAAACCGCTCTTGACCATCCACCAACCAATCAATCCCTGTCCAGCGCCAAGAGCGAATAGTCCTGAGAGCCTAAGTCCCAAGCCCAAAGTAATATATCCCTTGCGAAGAAAATATGAGAAAGGTAATGCAAACATTATACCAAGTGCTCTTCCCCACATACGGTGGGCATACTCCATCCAATATATGAACTTGAAATCTTCAAGACTCATTCCTTTGTTTATCCTGCATGATTGAAATGGATTATTCACCCCACTTTTCCATCCATCCAATAAAACAATTCGAAAACATAAATATGGCCACCCAGACAGATACCAAACAGTAGTTTGTGCAATCATACAAGAAAACTCTGTAAAAAGGATTTTAGGTAAATAACTGATGCAGTGATTTTGTTAACTGTTAGGCAAAAACTATATAGATCCAAAGAGCAGCAACACATTAGTTACCTATTATATTCGGGGGATTGCTTGTACTTTTCAAATTCAACAGACCATTCTTCATCTGAGAGAGGGGGGAGGCCACCAGTGAATTTCCAGTCAGTCATGGAAAGGCCAGATCTTGTCAGTCGTGTGACGCCACCAAGTACCACCATACTAAAAACCCAAGCAGCAGCTCCAAAAAGCCAAATACCAATCGCTTTCTGAGCATGCGGCCCGGCAGTAACAAGGAGTTTCACTCCACATAAATCTTTTGCAGTTACAGATGTTACAGTGGAGAAATTCCTGATCGATGGTCTATAAAAGTTCTGGAAGCAGGAGTAAACGCTAAATTTAAATGATATATACAAACAGTTTACACATACAGAAATCCAAAGAATTGCAGAAATTTTTTACAGAAGTAACAGAGGAAAGAACAGATCGATCATTCATTGGGTACATTAGATGGGATGGTTCATGTCTAAATTGTTTTGAAATCATCCAAGGAGTGAGAACACAAAAGTGCTTGCTAACAGTAAAATGAGACATGCTAACACTGGAATCAATCACACAGTTACCAGGCGAGCAAAGGAGAGATGGCCAACAAACAAATATTTCAAGGAGGAATTCGCTTTAACGCATAAAAACCTAACGTCCGGGAACACGTACTCAATTTAAGCATCTTAATAGGTTCCCTTAGTGAAGATAATCTTATCATAAGCACAAAATACCTTACAATTGTTTTGAAGCAACGACCTCAATCCACAGCCAATGGAATTTACTGAAGCAGGAGATTTAGCTGCAGGAATCAGCCTTGGAAATGTGGAGTAAAATCTCGGTTGGGTTACATTTAAAACCTCGTAGGAATTTGAGAACGTTTTCCTAGCCCTCGTACTTGGATATGAAAAAAACCGATTTGCGGACTTGGCTCCTCTCAGAAACGAACCCAATTTGCCTCCGATCATTTTGGAAGTTCAGGAAGAAATGTATTCCCAAGCAAATCAACTTGGGGTTTTAGAGAATTGGGGCTTGCGGGTTTTGAGGTTAACCAGTTCTGGGATACGTCTGTTAACTGATCAAGTCTTTTAGCAGATTACAGCACCGGTTCAGAAGCAACCTACGAATAGTCCAATTACCTAACCAAATGCATAACCTATCAAAAAAAGAAACTAACCAAATGAGTTATGACCTAAATCTAATTCTAAAACCAACATTCAGTTTCAGTCAAGGGCGGAATTAGATTCAGACGGCAAGAAGCTCTGGTTCCGACGGTAAGAAGCTCGGTGCGGATGTTAGATTCCGACGGCAAGAAGCTCTGATTCCGACGGTTCCAACAAAAACGCGAAACAGAGGCGGTAGGTCAGGCTCGAGCGAATTTGTGGGGTGGGGTGTGTGCCGTGAGCATACTATTTTGACTAGTCAAGTGGGCCGGTGGCGTTTAATATTTTTGGATTCGTTGACGGATCATTTCTGGAGTATCACGAAGATACTGTATAATATTCCAGTAGAATAATGAAAATCCTAAAGAAAAATGAGAATCTTTTTGGTAATAACTTCAAGTACTATAGCAACCTTAACTACAAACCTAAAGTTCTGATCTGAGGGACAACTTCTGTCCCAACTCATACAACAACAACAAAAAAAAGTTTATAATTCACTCTTTCTTGCACCAACTCATCCCGAAAAGACTATTCTTTACAACTCACAATTTTTTTTCATGCCATTGTTTTGAGAGATACATAAGGTTCTCCTTTAATCCAAGGCAAATATGATAAAAGCCACACAATTGAAGATTGAAGAAAATTTTAGATTTTCCCCATTACAAGCACATATCATCTCTTCAGGGAAGCTTAGGCTTCCCCTTGTATTACAATGTATTTGAGCAGATGATTTGGATACCACAACTTCGAGATCAGCATTTGTTTGCTTACATGAAATATTCCAAGGCCAGAGTTGAACATTAGCATACTCCAAAGGAGTACTTCTGTCACTTTGAGGCCACCAACCTTTCAGTAGCTCTCTTCATCAGCTTCTGGCCTCATCAGGTAGTAGCGGAGACAATTAACAAGAACCTGCGTGTTTTATGTACAATATTTCAAATGTAGAATTGTAAAGATCGAGACAAACACACACGGACAAATAGGAGATATTCAATACCTATAGATGTAAATTAAACAAAGTGAATTGTTAGATATGTTTTTACAACTTTTTTGTCTACCAGAGTAAGTGTTGGGATGCTAAAAGATACCGCATGGCTTACCTGGGACAGGGAAGAGTTCAATGCTGCTCCTCTATAACTCACGTGGAACTTGTCCTTGGCAATTAAACCCTACACGAATATAAATATAATCAAAATCATGGAAGCTAGCAAGTAAAAAGAAGGGTGACTTATTTTCTGCGCATTGAGTTAACAAGAGAATATTACTTCTGTTTCTATTTCCGCTGATTCAACAATTATATTGATATCAGACATAATTGTGATCATCTCTACCAGCAGCCCTGGTCGATCTGCCGTCTCTACATAGAGCAAGCTGAAATGAAGGTACAAAAAAAGAATAAGAAAAAAAGCACATATTTACCACCATAATCCAAGTTTCATCTGAAAATTTTGAAGTGGAACCAAGATATTTGTAAGATAATTTCGTTCTTATGTATATGGGAAAAAATTAATTGAACACACCTTTGCTTAGGTCCATCTTCTTTAACATGTATATGAGTAGCAATATCAGCATCAACCTGCACGAAGAAAAGAAGCTTAAGATCTTGCTGTAACAAGACACTTTGAAAGCTTCCTACACGTCTGTTATAGAGCTTAAAAGATGAATTAGCTAAAATGAATAGATAAGCTCAGCTAAGCACTCTCTTAAAGTATAAAGTCAACACACGATATTAATCACTTCCCTTCTCAGACCTGCAGAATAAGACACAGAAAACAGCAAGAGTATGTATTTAATTCACATATACCGTTTTTTCGGGAGGTTTTACTCCAAACACTTCACCCATAGCAAGCCGCTCACTGGACTCCTAAGCAATGGAAAAAGATTCAGCACCAAATTAGCCACTCGTAAACTGATGAATCCTTTTGTATTCCTTAACTACGAGTAGTACTATCTCAGACTCAGGTGCATCAGTAAGATACTTAGATATACCAACCGGATGATACTTAAGCAGATTACTGATGATGGACAAACGGATTCTTTCCAAGAGATCGGGGTCTTCAACTTTTCTCCCCGTTTCCCTGCAGATCCATCATTACTCAATATTGGAATTTTCATTTACTCGACAACTTATTCAATCATATGAGTGATCACATTCATATTCTTCTGGCACGTGAGAAATGAACGCTTACAGTCTTGTGATAAAGAACTTTGTTTGTTTGACATCGTTCTCAGTGGTAACGGTTCCTTTCAATACATCCAAGCCTAAGTCTTTAAGTGACTTCATCTGCCGCAAATGAGAACACTTTAAGTTGCTTGATTCCAAATTAGAAGATAAGCAGCATAGAGTTAAATAATCATAGAACAATGCGCATTTAGAGCTTCCCAGGAGTTTCGTCAAAGTGAAAAAACAAAAATACGTCCTCAGTTGGCATACATGACAGTCTATTATACCTTGAAAAATGAAATAATTTTACCGTATCAATAAGAGCACCAAGACGATCTCCAAAACTGACTTCCACAATAGTCGCAATAGGATCAGAATCTTGATCTATCAGAACAATAGGCATTGGAACAGAATCATTCTCGGTCTCAGATTGCTGTGATTGAACAACTAATAAATATTAGGATCTTGACATAAAAAAAAAAAAGTTCAGCCACAACTACGCAATATGAGAATGACAATAAAAAAACTAGCATAAAGATGGCACAGTTCAAGAACTGATATGTAGACGTAATTGAAAGATTCAACTCACCAGTGACATAGAACTAAACGAGTTCATCCGCTCAACGGAGGCGCATCTGACCACATGCCTACACACCAAATTTAACAAATCCACCCATCAATTAACACCACGGCATCTACCCAAAAAAAAGAAGTAGAAATGATTGAAATTGAGTCATAATCAAGGAAAAAGCACAAAAGATTCTCCATCATCAATCCATCCATCCATCGACAATCAAACAATTCCAAGCCATTGAACTTTCAATTCCCTCAGATAACCCACCAGACTGCGGAACAAAAAACAAAGAAACACGGGAACTTCGAACTCACTTTACATGTAAAAAACTCAATCCCAAGCCATACGCAGAGCAGGAAATGCGCTTTGAGTTGAGAGCATGAGAGCAAGTTAGTTGAATTAGAACGGATGATTCCGAAGCTTTTGGCCCGACGGATCCCAAGCAAAAGCATGTGTAAGCATTCGCCATTGCCATCTTGAATAAGCAGCCTTTTCGAATGGTAACGCCAAACCCAGAGGATGACAGATTTATGCTACGGTAGTAAAGGAGGCTTGCCTTTGACGAGAGTGGGTGACGGATAACTCCATCATTGTTGGGACCCACGCGTAAGACCTTACGCGTCGGATGACAGCGACATTTCCATTTATTATATTTTATCAAAATTAGTGATCGCCTTAAATACGTAAAACTCAACCCACATGTCAAAATACGACATTTAGGTGATTTAAGCTTATGCTTGCAATTTGTATTTAAAAATTATTTTTGACTTTTGAATTGAACAAGTCATTTTTATATTATTAGTGATTTTAGATCTACGGGTTAGAGTATTGGCTTATGAGATTTTTACATGTGCAGAAATTTGAAGTGACGGAGTTGCGGATGTTAAGGTGGATGTGTGGTCGCACGAGATTAGACAAGATTTCAAATGAGGTCTTTAGAGATACACTAGGTGTCGCATATATAAGTGTCAAACTGAGGGAAAAGTGATTACAATGGTTTGGACATGTACCTAGAATGAGTCTGGACGAGCCAGTCAGGAGAGTCGAAAGATTACAAGTCGAAGGGCGATGAGGACGGAGGACCTAAGAGGACATGAGATGAGCAGATTCGGTTAGATTTAACAGGATTAAACCTCTCCGAGGACATGACCGCCGATACGACGAGTTGGAGACGTCATATTACGATTAAAGATACATAAGACTATATAAAGTAGTTATTTGCTTATTGACCTCTAGACTAATAGAAATAAGTGAGACATACTAGTGGGTAAGTTGCATCTAATTATTATTTCATCTATTAAATGTAGAATGCAGTTATTTAGTTTGTCTATTATTTGTGTAGGCATTTATTTATTTCGATATGTATGTATGCATGGTTGAGGTAAGTAATTATTTCAGTCATTTTTACTTCTCCTTTTTTATTATTATTATTTTTTGTATTCTATTATAATTATTATTATTTTTGTATCGAGCTGTGGGCATGAAAACAATCTCCTCATCCTGTTGAGGAATGGGGGTGTGATTGCGTACATTCTACCCTCCCCAGACTCTGCCTAAGGGCGGGATTTACTAGGTATGTTTGGTTTGGTTTGTGATTTTAGCTTCTGACGGTGGAAAAGCTCCCAAAAGCCCAAAAGTTAAAAGCTCCCTTGTAGTTGCTTCTGCGAGCCTTAAGGCGGCGGAAATTTTGTAATTATTTCAAATTCACTTTTAAGATAATTTTGTATATAATAACAAATCGATAATACCAAAATACCAATCAATTCCCTTGTATTATATTCAGTTTGTCACACAATTTTTTTGAACTTTTGCCACAGTAAAGCCTTCATTTCAAACACTTTATAACTTCTTTATAAAAGCACATTTTTTTAAAAGTCACCTGAAAAGTTACATTTATAAAAGAACAATAATTTGTAAACATAGCCTAAATAAGGGTGACCGATCTTACCGTCCATGTTAGAGTTTAAAGCTACTTGTAGGACATGAAGCTATGATTAATCAAATGGGAAATGAGAACAGTTCAAGAGTGAATGTTCTTCACTAGCAAAGTTCGAGGGGAGCCTTGGAGGTGAGCTGTAACACCACAAGGTTCGATGACCTGTGCCACCTGTGGTAAGATGGACCACATGAAAAAAGATTGCTTGTTTAAGGAAAAGGATGTTTCGGCCAAGAAGAAGCATGTTCGAAGTTACACATCAACTTTAAATTCTGAGGGACCAAAAAAGATTGTCGACATCCTAAGGAGCAGTTCGGAATGAAGATTAGGCCCAATTGAAGGAAGCCTCTAGAATCATCTTCATGTGCTTAAGTCGGTTAGTAATGTTTTATCAGTTCAATGATATATGGTTCTTAGCATTACATGATCATTCTGAAATATGTATGGCGACGTCGAAGAGGGAGTCGAAATTGAAAATCTGTGGCAAGAAGTAGGAACCTGAAGGAAATCTGGCAATGGAAAAGCAAAATCCCTAGTAATCAAGAGTGCGAAGTGCTGAAACCTAGAAAATCTCTGTCGACGTTTGTCGAGAAAATTAGATCTAACTCCGTATCTCTCTATATTTCAAATCTACCGACGGAATGGAGCGACAAGATATCTGGAAATTTTTTGATGCATATGTGCTGGTATGTGATGTTTTTGTGACTGCGAAGATGATATTGAATGGTAAGCGATTTGGGTTCGTTCGCTTTGTGTAAGGAACCCATACAGGTGACATAATTGGTAAAGTTAATGGTATGAAAGCTGGAAACAATAAGCTATTTGTTAACCTAGCCCGTACCTTTATTTCGTGAAATACTTCAAAAGCGAGGCAGAACCCTATGCTGCCTGCTTTAGCCGGAGCGATGCCTTCGAATAGTCCGGTATCTGAGCCAACCAAGGTTGTAAAATTCCTGCCAACTGAGGAGGAATCGTCGTGGCTAGATACTTGTCTGGTGGGTTTCCCATCTCCAATATTGGACCTGACATCTATGGGGAAGATATTGGAGGAATTGGGATATATAGAGGGGTCAACAATCCGTTTGGAAAGTGGTGAAGTTTTAGTGAGATTTAAAACAGTGGATGATCAATCAAGACTACTAAGAGCGTGTTTGCAAGTTCTTGTGCTTATGTAGAAGTAGCTTTTCAGAAGGTCTTCTAGAAAAGGAACTTTCATTAAAAATTGCGAAGTGTTTGCAAAATATGTTTGTCTATAACAAAAATCAAAATACAGTATTTGCATATTATTAATTTGAAAGTTAATTTTGTAACATAAATTTAACGAATGACCAAAATATCGATCAATTTGGGAATATTGAATTGTTTAAGAGGGTAAAAATATCTTAAATTTAATATTTTAAATATTTACAAAAATGTTACCGCCAAAAGCACTCCAAAAGTAACTCCAGAGATGCTTCTGACTTTTAGACTTTTTGACTTTTCATTGCAAAAGCCCAAAGTCAAACGGCAAAAGCAAAATTCGCAAACACTCCAAACTGACTTTTCAACTGCCTAAAGCTAAAAGCTGTTTTTCTAAAGAATTTGCAAATGCCCACTAAGTGATGCAAATGCAGTTGAACGTTTGTGCTTATATAACTTTCCCCTATGGAAATTCATAGATGGTAGACTTATGCATCCTGCTTGGGCAAAAATCAGAGGAGTCCCATTACATTGTTGGTGCACTATATTTTTCAATGAAGTGTGTGCAAGTGTGGGCTCTGTGATAAAAGTGGATGAAAAAACTTGTACAAAAGCTGAAATGCAGTATGGCGGAGTGCTTATAATGACTTCCTCAAACATACTAGTTAACAGCTTATTTAAAGTAGAAACTGAATCTGATGCTTTCACAGTTAAAATAGATGAAGAGTTGCAAAACTCTAAAGGACTATGGGGTCTGGTTCATAAAAGAGCAATGAAGTCAGTGGCCGAATGGCCAATGTTGGGAAAAACAAGAGACAATATTGTTGTAAATGAATGCGGGAAGCTATCGGCTGAGTCTAGTGATGAGTCTAGTGATGGGCAAAGTGCGGATCAGAACAAGGTGAGGCATCAGCTCCTGATATTGCATTAAAGGAGGTCGAGAGGAGCATAAACAAGATTACTCCTGAGAATTTGAAAAACATGCAGCTGAGCAACATCATTGAGCAAGAATGCGAAAAACTCCTTCCTGGAGGGGCAATTGAGCATCTATGTGAAACGGCTCGACGACATAGCGATATATTGAGGAAGGAAGAATGTGTGACGCCTTTACGTCCGTCAGTCATTGTCCCTAGGAAATCAACCAGTCCTCTAAAGAGTGCAACCCCTGTTGTTTCAAATGATGCTGAAACTGAGACTAGTACTCCGGTTGGTATGTACACCCCAATCCTGTCTAAAAATATTGATAGAGACCCGTTTGGGTTGCAGCATTTCTTGGAGTTAACACCTAACACGTTGGAGAGAACAGTTGTGGGATTATTCATTCCGGTGAAGAAGTCTGCAGAAAAATTGAAAGAACAGAAAATTTGCATTCAAGCTTCTTCTCCTGCAGATAAAGATGAGATTCTATCCCTATCAACCTCTCCTACCGAGTCTCAAAAAGTTTGGGAAGTTGCAAAAAAATTGGGTGTTTCATGCTCTGAAACTTCTGAGTCAGAAGTCATAAGGAGACTGGAAAAATTAGAAGACTCCGCATCTGAACAATACCAGCGTAAGCTGAAGATGTGTCCTGCAAAGAAGGTTTCCAAGTAATACAAAATGAGAATTATGTCGTGGAACATCCGTGGACTGGGAACAGCTTCAAAAAAGAGATCTGTAAAAGATGTGGTAAAAAAAACAGGTGGACTTTTTGTGTCTACAAGAAACAAAATACGAGAGTCTTAACAAAATGAGATGCAAAAAAATCTGTCCGGACGAAAGATTTTATTGGTATCATCAGAATTCTACAGGTACATCAGGAGGGCTTCTGTACGTATGCAAAAGAGAAAATTTTATGCTATTAAATGCAAACTGAGAGGTGGTTATATAGCACTAAACGGGTATTGGAGTTTGGATGCCACCCAGGTCGAAATCATAAATGTCTATGCTCCTTCCCTGGTGGTTCTTAAACGAGAGCTCTGGGCTAAGTTGTCTGTTGAAATTTCAGCAGGATAAGGGCAGCATATCTCTATAGTTGGAGATTTCAATGTCGTGAGAACTATTGATGAAAGAAGTAGAACCACTCTTACCATTCGGGGAATGGACAATTTCAATTCCTTTATTCAATCTTCGAGGTCGGTAAACCTTCCTTTACAGAGGCATAAGTTCACCTGTATAAGTGGCAGTGGTTCTTATTTTAGCAGGCAAGACCGGTTTCAATTGTCTGAAAGTTAGATGGAAAAAATGGCAATCACCCTTCCAGTTTGCTTTGCCAAAAGGTCTATCTGATCACCACCATATTCTGATAAAACATGAAGAGCTGATTGGGGCCACAAAATATTTAACACATTGAACTGTTGGAGTGATGTAGATGGTTTTGAAGAGTTTGTGCAGAAGGAGTGGGAGACTATCAGGATAACTGGTACTAAAGCTTACGTTTTGCATCAAAAACTCAAAATCCTAAAAGCAAAGTTGAGAACTTGGAACAAAGAATTCTTCGGGTAGGTTGACAATGAGATAGATTGTAATTAAAGCAGTTTGAATCACTGGATATTGTGGCTGAAGAGAGATCCTTAACTGAAGCATAATGTTTGCATAGAATTCAGCTACGAGAAAAGTTGAACAAATCACTCTGCAACAAAGATCGGATTTTATATCAGAAATCTAGATAAGGGGGATCAAAAAGAGTGATGGCAACACAAAATATTTTAACGCTAGAGTCAAAGAAAACAGAAGGCAAAACTCTATACGGGGTCTATAAATTGGAAACAGATGGGTGGATGAGGTTCACGAAGTAAAACATGAAATTCTCAGTCACTTCCAGAAGCAACATTCAGAAGAAAACTGGAGCAAACCAACGTTAGACATTGAACCAGCTATGAAGGTCACTGATGAAGAAAATTCCCTGTTGACAGAACCATTCTCCGAACAAGATATGACTGAGGTAGTAAAGAGCTGAGCACCTTTGAAAAGTCCATCCCCGGATGATTTTAATTTCTTCTTCCTGCAAAAGTATTGGCACATTGTGAAATCTGATTTCATAGCTTTTGTGCAAGAGTTCCATGAAACTGCCAGACTGCCGAAACCCATAGCAAGCACATGGATCACTCTGGCGCCTAATGTTTCAAATCCCTAGATTCTGGCAAAATATCGCCCCATTTCCTTGGTAGGTAGTGGATTCAAGATCTTAGCGAAGTTATTATCTGGCAGATTTCGCAAGGTACTATGCAGAATTATAAGCAGAGAATAGTCAGGCTTTTTGAAAGAAAGACAGATCGTAGATGGAGTGTTAGTTGCAAATGAAGTACTCCATACATACAAACGAATTAAGAAACCACTCCTCTCATTCAAAGTCCACTTTGCAAAGGCTTTTGATACTCTAAATTGGGAATTTCTTTTCCTAATGATACGGAAATTTGGTTTTGATGAGAAATGGATAAGGTGGATGTAGGGTTGTGTGTCTGCTGCGAGTGCTAACGTCCTTGTGAATGGAAGCAGATCCAGTGACGTCAAACTGAGTAGGGGAGTGACACAGGGCTGCCCATCATCTCCATTGTTATTTCTGGTGGTTGCTGAAGGATTGGGATTGATGATAAAGCAGGCAAGTTCTCTGGGGTTCTTGACAGGTGCAAGACTCAAACATATTGAAGTCTCGCATCTTCAGTATGAAAACGATACTCTGATACTGGCTGAAGGAAATGACTGTAACATCCATATGATCAAAAGTATTCTGTAGTCCTTTGAACTCATATCAGTTTTGAAGGTAAACTGCACGAAAAGTATGCTATATGGACTAAACATTGAGGAGGAAATGTTGGAAACTTATGCTGGAAAAATGTATTGTGTCACGGGGATAAATCCATTTATCTATTTGTGTTTACCAATTGGAGATAACCCAGGCCGCCACAAAATGTGGGATGGATTACTGCAGATGCTGAAATCTCAGATAAGCAGATGGGATACTCAGTTTCTGAATACCGCGGGTAGACTAACTTTGATTAAATCTTCACTGCTGAGCAAGTTGATATATTATCTGTCTCTATTCATAGTTCCTAAAACTGTTGCAAAGAAAATCCAGCAGATTCTCAGTAATTTTCTATGGAGCAGCTCAAACCCTACAACTAGGCCTATACAGTGGGTTAAATGGAAGACTATTTGCACAAATATGAATCTGGGGGGCCTAGGAGTATGTGATGTGTGTAGGATGAACAATGTACTGCTGACTAAGTGGATATGGAGGATGAAATGCAAACCAGAAAATCTGTGGGTGAAGATCATAACTGCAAAGTACCTGAAACCAACTGATATACACGCTGAGCTGCACTCATAACAGTACCAGACACTATGTCAAAATTATGGATATATATCTGGTATGAAGCCTCCTCATCCGTCTAGTTTCATGAACACAGTCAGATGATTGCGGGAGTAGGTGATAAATCTCTGTTTTGGCATACGAATTGGTCTGGAGAAGGAGCTTTTGCAGTTCATTTGCTAATCTATATAAGCTAACAACTGATAAGGATAAACTTCTCCGTGAAGTGTTATCTGAAGGTTCGAATGAGAAGATCTCACTGGTCTTCCGAAGAAATCTTAGGGATTGGGAGAAGGCTCGTCTAGATACCCTTCTTACGATTGTCCAGAAGAACATTCCCCTCTTAACAGATCCGGACAGATGGTCTTGGAAAGGGGATAAGACAGGAGTGTTTACTACTTCGTCAGGTTACAATCTGATAGATGAAAGTGTGTCTGTGGATGAAACAATGTTGAGCAAGAAACTGCAACACTCTTGGTGCTCCATCATCCCGAAGCGAATCCAGCTATTTATATGGAACTCTTGCAGGAAAGGATACCTACTATAGATAATATGTTCAAACGAGGAGTGTATCTGCCAGCTTCTCATAGGCTTTGTGTCTGGTGTGCAACATCTAAAGAGACCATATGTCACCTATTCTTTGAATGTCAGCATGCCAAGAAGACTTGGAGGCAAATATATGAATGGATAGGGAGCCCACAAGTATCCGAATTCACACCATTGGAACACTTCTCGTAGCATTTGAATCAAGTGAGAGGAAAAAGTAGTCATGATGTTTGGAAAGCTATTTGGGCGTCCACTGTGTGGCACTTATGGATAGAACAAAACTGCATAAGGTTTGATGACGAAGGAGTTGATGACACTATAGAACACATCGAACTTGATGTTTGGAGCTGGCTGTCTGCCCACGGTACGACTTTAGGAGCCAATACAGCAGCAATTTGGCAAGCTGATCTGAAAGTGGTGATGAACATAAGTATGAAGCTTTGAGGTTAATTGTTGTATTTTTAGGTAATTATGGAAGTTTTTCCCATATTGTAACTTTGTACAGTTTTTTTAAAGTGAAATATAGTCATTTACTTACCAAAAAAATTGTAAAAGTAGTTGTATGGAGTCATGAAACTCAACAATAGTAATATGTGAGATGTGTTGCAAAATCTAGAATGTGATTTGCTTAGCCCAGTATGTCATTTGTTGATCTTTACAGCCGGAGAATGGGGCTTCTAGTATTCCATATATAGACTTTCATATATATGGGACAATATATATGCAACAGATTGTGGGTGTTATAGAGCTGTAAATTTGAAATCGGACCGCCGGTTCGGTTCGGTCCGGTCCAGACCGTGAATCGGCGGCCCATAATTGGACTGCCAAACCGGTGGTTCGGTTAGGCGGTCCAAAAAATACCGAACCACGGTTTGGACCGCTAAACCGCGCACATTTTTATTTTTAATTTTTTTAATTGTGCAAGAGTTGTTTGCCTCTTGCAGCCAATGAGGCAGTGACACGTGTCCAATTAATTTATTTATAAATACCCCATTCACCCTCCCCAAAAAATCACTAGCAATTCATCTATTCTCCAATTCTTCTACTTTTATACTCTTCTATTCTTCAATCCTTCTACTGTCCAATTATATACATTATGTCTTCTTCTTCTTCAACTTCTTCATCTAAGAAGTCGAAGACCACATCCCTACAATAATACCTTCAAGCAGCAGCGTTTCGGCCCAAGAAGTTGCCTTTCCACATCTTGAAGTGGTGGAGTTCTCGTTCGATAGAGTTCCCAGTACTTTCAATTTTAGCTCGGGATTTCCTAACCACTCTGGCATCTTCCGTATCATCCGAGTCGGCATTAGCACCGCCAAACTCATTGTGACCGATAGGAAAACGTGCTTGACACCCGAGATGGTAGAAGTCTTGTCTTACATCCGAGATGGTAGAAATCTTGTCTTACATCCGAGATTGGGAACGCGATAATAGGAAATCCGATAATCTTGTAAATGAAGAAAATATTTGATTTTTATGTAAATTTTCCAAAACTTTTATATATTATTTAATAATTTTTCTGATTTATAAAATATTTTTTAGAGTTATAAAAAAAATTTAGAGTTATGAGAATTTTTTTTAATAAAGTCCAGACCGCGGTCTGTGCGGTCTGATCCTGTTCGGTCTAGTCTGGTCCAAAATTTTCAACTCTAGGTTGTTAGTGTTTATACACTAATGGGCGATCTTTCTGGACTCATAAATCACCTAACACTTTTTAATACAAAAAATTCAAAAAACATGTTTGGCGTAGCCACTCGGGCTATGGGGGCACCTACCCCCTTGAAAAAAATAATACATCAAATATTTTTTATTTGTTTATCATTCTAATAATATAACTAGTTTTTATTATTTCTTTGGTCATAATTCTACCCTTATTTTCTTAATGAGAAATATTACACATATAAATAATTTATCGGCTAATCTTATGCATAATTTTTTCCGATTATTGAATCATCAGTGGATAAGACTTCAAAACTGATCACATATTTCGGTTATGACTGGTTTCGCCAGTGAAAAATAAAAACTTGAAAATATGTATTCAAAATATTAAAACTTTTCGATCAAATAGGCACCGGCTAAGGCCCTATTTTGAGCATACATTCTTCTCCTTCTAATTGTAATTGTTCTGAATTACAATGAGTAATCTTTTGTACAAGCTCTTACAAAACATTTATTAAAAATTTAATTTTAATTATATAATATAACAGTAATAATACAAAATAATTTTTATTTAACAAATTATGGATAATAATAAAGATAATTATCTTCTAACTTAGTTTGATCTGATCTCAAAATTATTATACTGATTTTTAGAAGGAAAAAAGTAATGTCATGAGGTGGTTATTTTTTAGAAGGTGCCTAAAAATAAGAATAAGTAGTAGAATTTGTACTATGTAAAATAATCTTTTTTTTTTAAAAAAATATGCCTATAAGTACAATCATAATTTAAAAAAGGTTGCACAAAGAAAACTTAAACCCAAAACTTTTCAATCAATTCCAAGTGTCAAATCAATTTTTTTGTCGATTTTAAAATTTTTCAGACGAGAATTTCGAAATCAATATTATATTTTAATCTTGACAAGTGAAAGTGATCAAAATATTTTATTTACTAAATTCAATATATAAACAATTCGGTAACTATATTATTCTTGTTATGAACGTTAAGAATAAAATATTGAACTGATTTATATTTTAAATTTAATTTTAGTTATAATTTTATTTATTTTAATATTATAATTAATAATATACATTTTAAAAAAATTGAAACCAAATCAAATCAAATCAAACATACCCAGTAAATTTCGCTCTTAGGCAGGGCCTGGGGAGGATAAGATGTACGCAATCATACCCTCAGCCCTCAACAGGATGAGGAGATTGTTTCCATTGATACCCCCAGCTCAAAAAATAAATAAATAAATAAATAAAATAATAAATAAATAATAATAATAATAAATAAATAAATAAATAACCTAAAATAAAAACTGCCTACTCGTCCTACCACACTAGAGGTCAAATACGCAAATACTACTCTATATAGTCATACAATATCCTTGACCATAATATGACGTCTCCAACTCGTCCTATCAGAGGTCAT
>JAOYMZ010010695.1:0-19953 GCA_025802335.1 Pinguicula primuliflora
TTAAAAAAGTTTTATACAATTTAAAAAGTACAAATAAATTTTGAGTACTTGGTGTGACCACCACCACCAAGAACGGAAATATAAAATAAAGTAATAAACCTTATTCTATTGACTTATAGAAAAACAGATTGGAAACAAACAGTAAACTTTCTTTTCAGTGTTCTTTAGAGCGTGATGACGAATGTACAAGGGCTGCAGTGTTCACCAGGAATGACTTGCCCGCGTCACACCAAAAGTAACAGCAAGAGCAGCAAGCAGAGCCTGGCAGCATCAGAAAAGCAGATTTAAAAGGATGAACAAGAAAAGATATTGGAAGGAAGACAACATTTTAACGCAGACAAGCTTCTGTAAACTCCTTTGAGGAAATCTATTAGTTTTTAACATATACAACCTTGCAGAAGTAAAGGTTCCATTTATGTCTTTTGGTTCTGAAAAACGGGGTTGGTCTTATATGAATGAAAAAAACGTGAAATGCTATAAGGCACCCACTTTCAGCACCCAGATCACACCCAATACACATGCACACACACATACAAATGTTGATGTGTGTGCGCTCATAATGCATGGGTGTGATCTGGGTGCTGAAAATGGGTGCCTTATAGAGCCCCTCGAGAAAAACATGGGCATGCCAGCCCTTAGAACTTACAGCAATAGAACATGCGACGAGTCCAGGCTTCTCTCTGTAATCCAAGCGCGCACACAACAGCAGAAGAGCTCCAACGTACCAAGGAATTGCACTCAGAAAGAAACCGATGATAAACCTTGCAGTAATGTTTGATCAAATCATTGACTTGTATTTACAAGAGTATTTAAAAACCATATGGGATTAACCACATTCATGAGGTTACGAAAAATACCCACAGATACCTTTAGACTAAAACCAGCATTCAGATTTCAGAAGCATACCAAAGCGACATAGATACAGCAAATTTTACTATTTGGATGTGCAGCAACGATGCAGCTCTCCAGAAAGAGGATTCTTAGAATCAATCATTCAGGATGCAGTTATCACAAAACAATCTAAGAAATCATATGTTTAGAGTAACTTACAAGAACCAACCAACCCCCAGACCACAACAAGGGAGGCGTTCTTCTGTAACATGACGCACTTCAGCATAAGCATAACCTACAAAACAAATAAAGATCAATCCAGTTTCAACTGATAAAGCTTTCACATTAGCCCAAGAAACTCCAATGAAAGTGCAATAAACGAGAAAGTATCAATACAATTCCCTACACAAATAATCCATTCTATAAATATTCAGTGATTCGTGATCACCTCAACACCCTCGTAAAGCTAGAGTACTAACCCTCCAAAGGTCGAAGAACCAACACCATAGGCTGAGAATCAATTACCTCATAAAAGTAAATACGGTCCTCGAGCTAAACATTTATATTCAATGCAAATTCGGAAATTTTCTAAATACCATATCATAAAAATCAATTTTTAACCAAAAAACAATTGGCAGACTAATACCAAGAAAAATATGTATATACCAGTAACCGTTTGATATCCGTGATGATAGTAGGGTTGGCCGGCAGAAAATTCAGGCGGCGGCGCAGGCTGGGGGAAACCCACTACAGAATGAGGCTCCGGCGGAGGTTGATAATTCGCTACACCTTGAAAAGTACCGTAATAATAGTTTGCCGGTGGAGACGAAGAATAATTCACGGCATCTTCCGGAGTCCGCGACGTCTTCCCTCCGCCTTCTTCGCCCATCTTCGATGGTCTCAGCAAAGCAGCGGAGTTCCGATTGTTTTAGACCACATTTTTTCCAATATATATAATAAACAAAATCAACGTACAGCAGAAATACAACATTTAATTTATGAAATAATGAATATATCCTTTAAAATCAACACGTATGTTATATTATACATGAATTTTTAATAATCTAATGCTGCCTCGTTGATAGGATCTCATATATGGAAGAAAATTGGAAACTTTGGTGCTCCGACTGAGATCAGTGACAACAAGGTTCTCCCGTTTCGCCAGAGCAAGAAAACAGTTGAAAGTGTCGATATTACGAATCACGGAAGCAATATATGCCACTGGGCCTTTTGCAGGAGTATGACCGAACATTGCCTGAGATGAAATATTGGCTTGAGACAGTGACTGTCTGGGATTCAAGACAGTAGCCAGCAGTCGAACAAGATGGGGAAGACATGATGGATCATAAATAATATCAGCGCCTAAACTGTGGACAGAGCAAAGAGAGATTAGGACTAGTTGCAGATTTCGTGGCCGAAGAAATCGAGAAATGGAGTGAATCCGTGTGTCGAGATAATTAGGTGGAGTACTTACACAATGTCCGGGAGAAAGCAACGACGATGATCCTCTGATGTGGCCTCCCATGGCAAGTAAACACAATGCACCTGTTATGAATGTTACATCAACTCTCAAAATATGTTGACATCTTTTGTTTGATTCAATGAAAAGGCTATAACTTTGGGCTACACGGGCTATGAGAAATTTTATCTCCCAATGCTTATGTTCCGATTAATGAGTTATATTACCGAATTGTAGTCTTAATCATTGATGTTGTGATCCAGTTAAGATCAATCTCATCTTTAAGATGTGATTGATTTTAGTATTGGATCACAACAAAAACAGTTAAGATTACACTTCGGGACTGTAATTCATTAATCGAGACACAACTATTCGTAGGTAGAAGATTTTCCACCTGAATCCTCCCCTTAGAATACGTAGCATGCTAGGTATGAAAAGACTAAACTTTTACGCAGATAGATGTTACAAAGAATTTATCCCTTGAAAAGAAAACATCCAACATTCATAATTTGGTACTGAAGTTTTCAAGCACACAGAGGTTCGTAGACTAACCGAATGGTGATGATCAAGTGTCCCATCTGATGCATATTCTCCAGGATTCAGGCCGTTCATTTCCAAGTTAGCCTTCATATTTCGCAAAGTCAATCGGTCACCATCACTTAGTATCACCTGTAGGCTGTATCATGAGAATCCAAACCAAACCAAAAATACCCAGTAAATTCCGCAGACAGGGTCTGGGGAGGATAGAATGTACACAATCATACCCCACACCACAACAGGATGGAGAGATTGTTTACGTGGAAACCCCCAGCTCGAAAAAAAATTACATCACTAAGAAAATTAGTCATGAGAATCACTAAGTGATGGCAGCTCGAAAAAAAATTACTTCTCATACTGTATCATGAGAATCACTAAGAGAAAATCCGCAGGAGCTAAACAAATTACATCACCAAAACACTATTTGCTGCCAGTAATCTCTAGTATAGAACTCAGAACAAATGCGAAACAGTACAAGACAAGAAGTAATTGTACCATTCTTGCACGGTAAACTAGTTGAATAAATAAACAAAAGTCAGGACAATTAGTCATAGAAGATCTAAAGTGAAACAAGCCCATAAGGAATCAAAAAGTGGAGACTGTCATATATGGCATTAGCCACAAGATTGACACAAACCCTTTTTTCCTAATATACGGAACACAATTAAAGGTATTATTTTGATTAAATTACCTCCTCTTAATAAATTAAAAGCAACTAATAATGGAGGCATACCTTGGATGCCTTGACATAGGATAGACAGATGCCAACCAATCCAACCCCTGAACCTACCTGCCACGATATCATTACTCAAATGTTACAGTAATCTCAGCAGCCTAATAACTAGCAGCGCAGAATAACTACCAATGAGGTTTGAAAGATCAAATTATGAAATGTCGTGTCAAGCTCGAAGAAGTACGGGGAAAGTGTATCAAATCTAAGCACATCTCACCTCAAAGCAACATTTGTTAGCGAAAATTTCCGGGTAAGAAAGTATAAATTCAGAAAGGAAAAGGCTTGACGGCCAAATGGAGCACCTACATCAATATTTACAAGTAACAAAATCAGAACAAGGTCCAACAAAGTGAGGTATAGAGAATCTAGAAACTGAAATATAAAGCAAGCTATATTTCCAATGCAACTTCTGAAAATGTGAGATATAAGGCATGTACAAACAACTAGGTGTCTTAAGCAAACCTCAGTATAGTTGATGAAAAGCAGGAGTATAAGAAAGAGCAGACAATACCCGGTATCTCCTTCAAGCATGTTCAGAGAAGACTTAAGTTGAACCTCCAATATCTTGCCTTTTGGACATCCAGTGTTTCTGGAGGGCTCTGCCAGGCACCAACAAATTAGCCAATTAAACTACAAATTTTTATGACACTGAAAATGAAAACAGGAGAAACTGAAACTCACGAAAGAGTTACCACCAGGGAAAATAAATGATATTTTCTTCAAGACACTTCCTTTACTGGCGTAATCAGATTCCTAATCGACAAGAAGAAAAAACGGTAAATACCACTTTAGAAAGAAAAAAAAGCAACAGCAATTCGTAATGCTCACCTTCAAAACAATTAGATGGCACGCATAATATTCGTAAAGTTCATCCAAAACAATGCTACCACTCGATTCGATTTCAAGAATCAATTTCTTGAGAAACCTCTTCAGATAAGAGTCCTGGCACTGCGAATCCTGGAAGAAGGACACGAGTTTTTTCCTCGTTCAGAAATTATTATTTTCAATCAATAATTTTCCCTCTCGTACTTTCGGACTCGCTTATGCAAGAAAAAATCTGAAGTTAAGAAAAGGCAAAGCTCACCGCTTTGTATATACATCTCTCCCAAATGCAACTCTGAACACTTTTCGTGATAGAACCTCCACCGAAATCCCTAGATTCAAAGAGAGTTCAAAGCTTAATATAATAAAAACCATATTAATACATCTGCAGACATTTGCAGAGTTTCAGAAGAATACCTAGCGAAGGAAAGTACAACGTCCGGTGGCTCCATCGCCAGAAATGCAGAGACCATGAGAAGGCAAGCAGAGACCGATTTGTCGAACTCTTCTCCAGCTGCCGCCATAATCAATGAATCACCACTCTGCATACGCTCTGCAATGGACGCTTTTTTAACAGCGATAACAAAAATAAAATCAAACAATCCTTGAAATTTATAATTGAGTTGGGGAGTAACTGTGTGGAAGGTTCTTATTATCATTTTGGCGTGTAGAGTTTTTTTTCATCATTTTCGAAATTGATTGCACAATTGAAAAGCTTATATATTATAGATGAAAATCTACATGCTTTAGTCAAGTTTCGACAACATTTAATTTAATTTCACATTTTCGTCGCTGAAAACCTAACAAAAGTATGAGGATTTTCATCTACTATGTATAAGCTTTCCAATGGTGCGATCAATTTCGAAAACGGATAGTTCTACGAAAAAATTATCCACACGAAGGAAAAACTGTCCACACCAAGACTGACCATACGAAGCGCTTCCAATCTTGGTGTTCGGCTGTCCGCATCAGTCGGGTTAATTTTTTTTTCCGACCTCGTTGCGCTTTTTTGAATTTGTCATAGCCTGAACTTCGTAAGTCCGATAATAGAGCCCGAACTTTGCAAGTCCAAGAATTTGAGCCCAGACTTGCAAAGAACGAGAATTTTAAATTTCGTTCTTCGCATTGACGAGCGTAATTAACATGACTAATGACGGTAATTAGTGTATCCCGCACTTGCCAAGTCCAGAATTTTTGATTATATTCAAGTCGGCCCTTTCTTCTTCTCGTGACTTTCCCGTTTCCGTTTACGTCTCCCGTTGCCATTTTTCTCTCACCTCGGACTTGCCAAGTCCGTCGCCATCGAAGTCGTCGTCGCCGCCGCCCATCACCACCACAGCATCAATTTTAAAAGAATTGTAAGGTAATCGATTAGGATTTCCTTTTTTCCAATTAGGGCTTGAAAGTTAGTTTAGCGTTTATGAAATTGGTATTTTAATTAAGGGTTAGTGATTATGAATTTGCAATAATAGTTATACATTATTCCAAATTGTTAGCGAATTTTTATTAATCATTAAAAATTGTTATAGATTATTTTGAATTGTAATGGAATTATTGCGAAATGTTATGAATTACTAAAACTTGTTATGAATTGATATGAATTGTTATGGAATATTAGAAATTGTTAGTGACTTATTTTGAGTTGTTATTGATTTATTATGAATTATTGGGAATTAATATTTAATTATTATGAATTATTAGGAATTGTTATTAATTTATTATGAATTGATATGAATTGTTATGTAATATTAGAAATTGTTGGTGAATTGTTATAATATATTTTGAATTGTTATTAATTTCATAATTTGTTTTGAAATATTAGGACTTATTATTTGAATTGATATGAATTGTTACAGAATATTAGAAATTGTTATTGAATTATTTTGAATTGTTATTGATTTGTTATGAATTATTATAAGGTATTAGGAAATGTTATTTGAATTGTTATGCATCATTAAGATAAGAATTGTTTTGAATTGTTATAGAATATTAGAAATTGTTACTGAATTGTTATGAATTATTGTTCTATTTTGTAGCATGACTTCGCAGCAAATCCAGATAACAGATCTGTACAAACCAGTTTTAGAGGAAGTGTTAAGGAATTTGAGCACACGTCGTTCCTCAAAAGTTTTGAAGAGGAAAATTAAGGTAGATCACATGATGAAAACACATCATCCAGATTTACATATACGTGAGCTAGAGTTGCATCGCCGGGTGCAACAGTACATACTTGTTGTTGGGATGTGGGGTGCTTATCTCGCCACAGATATACGGGAGGATCACCACTTTATTACGGCGCTGGTTAAGATGTGGCATCCGGTCACACATACATTCTGATTATCGTTCGAGGAGTGTTCGATCATTCTCCAGGATGTTTCGATGTTGTGGGGGATTCCTATTGATGGTACCCCCTTCGTTCTGGTACTGCGGAGGATGCACACTTGACGTTGCAGGAGTCTCAATTGTACTTGGAACGGTGGCTTGCCTACTGAGGCATTCTTCCAGTCCAGAGTCAAGATACCCTATCTTGGGGGCTACTCGAAAACTAACACGATCATTGACAGAAGCACCGATGAGGAGGCGCAGCACTATGCCCGCGGAGTGTTTGCACTTATATGGGTAATATTTTATTACCGTATAAGTCAGGTAATAAAATTTCTATAAGGATTTTCCACTTGTTGGAGAACCTTGACACCATCAGGCATTATAGTTAGGGGAGCGTCATGCTGTGTTACCTTCATCATTATCTATGTAACGCTCACACCAAAGATGCCAGAACCATGGGTGGAGCGACGCGGCTCATTCAGCTATGAGGGTATTCTAGATTGCCTACTATCTCCCCCCAAACTCTGCCCATACGGTTGGAAAGCCACGAGTTTTGGAGAAATCCGAACTTTTCCGAGGTCTACGATTCATATGTTACATGTAGTTCGTCTCCACTTCGTACATTGTAGAGGAGATGTCTCAGGTTAGTGCTAAAGACCGATTCTTGTGGGACGACGACGATCCTATCTTTTGGATGGAGTTCATTGAGTTCTTTCACCCCGTCATGTTCGACATCAGTTTGAATATGTCCAGCCGATTCCGGAGCCGGTCGACAAGATCAGAGAGACGTTGCTTCGTTGGACCATTAGCCATCCTCGAAGTACTCTCCTCCACATTACAATCAGATGTGGGACAATCGAGGGCACTATGCTATTGGGGACCACCCTCTAGCAAATATGATTGGCAGATGAGACCCTGCTTATACATAATGGTTTAATCGGCATCGCCGACCATACTATAGTCTCATAATGCCAAGATCGGAGAGGGGAGTTCCATATGACCATCACTCATTACTGGCCATGATGGTAAAATTAATTTTTTATTTTTTTTTATGAATTTTGTAATTAGATTTATTCATATAAATTTCTTCTTTAATATTTACAACTTCGCCAGCTGCGAGAGATGCAACAATGCTGTGAGACAGTGGATGAGTGGCGAGAGACTACGCAGCAATGCATCTTAGTTATCTTATCCCTGATAGAATGTCCAGTTGTGCCTGAATCAGAGTATCAGTACGAGTGGAATCCACTTGGCACTCAAGGAATACAAGCCTCGAGTTTTGATTTAGGCATTGGCTCCTCACAAGGTGGGACCTCAACTGATCCGGAATCATGGCAACATTTTTTGGAGGAATTAATGCAACCAAATAAACAATGACATTTATTGCTTTACTAGATGTATTTATGTATTACGCGTATATTTTAGTGTTTTATTTTGGCAAAAAAATAAAAACAGTATTTATTTGGACAATAAAAAAGTATAAAAAAATAATGCGAATACTACCCGGACTTTCGAACACCGAGACTCTAAACCCAAAATCCCGAACTTGGAAAGCCCGGGATATCCTAATTATCGTCATTAATCGTTTTAATCACGTCCGTCGATGCGAAGAACGAGATTTATCTTCGCGAGTCCGGGTGCTATTTCCCGAACTTGCCAAGTTCGGGCTCTATTCTCGGACTTGCAAAGTCCGGACTATGCCAAATTCAAAAGGGAGCGACGACCATGTGGCAGAAAAAAAAATTGACCCATCATTTGTGTACCCAGCAAAACTGTATTTACCCAACAACCACATAAGATCCCACGGTTGCGATTAAACCCACAATGAATTTCCCAACATTGCAGGAAAAACACAGGAGTGCAGATCCAACACTAATCGTTGTCCAACACTGGTCGTTGTCCAACACTGTTTGTTGTCCAACACTGGTCGTTGTCCAACACTGATAATTGCCAAGATCCGGATCACGTCAAACCCTTCAATGGTTTCAACGTTTTAATGTCTGAACTTCATTGTATCTCAAAATCGGGCATGTTTTTGTTTCGTTCTACCTCTTTGTTCAGTTTTCTTCCTATTTATTCAGTTGCACAAACCCATTTGCTGCAGTTTTTTATGAATCTGCAAATGACTTGATTGTGATGTTGTTTTTGATGAATCTTCTGCCCAACGTTTGGAGGTGATGCTGATGAAGATGCCCCACGAAGATGGGGACCCGATCGCAATTTTTTTTTGCGTCACAAACTCACATCAATTTTTTGTGTCATGAAGTACCTCCCCCGACTTTCCAAGACCGAGAGTAATTAAAATTGTTAATTATTGAGATTAGCAACTCCCTATCTTCCTAAGGCTAAGAGATATCCGCATCCAGAAAGAGATGAGCAGCTACTAAAGATGCACATGAACAGCAAGGTGGATGAAGATGAGCTGGAATTGAATTTGAAGTTTCAGGAGTAAGTTGGTGCTGTAGCCACCGGTGTTGGCGGAGCTCTGCCAACACCCTTGGTACTCTGTGTTATTCTTCTGCCAAAGTCAGTAACACCTGGGTGTGAGATTGGAGCTGAGCAGGAGGCTTTCTGGGTCCTCAATCATCTCTCTGAAATACCGGTAAGCATTGTTCCAGTTCCCCATATTTGGATCAACTTCAGATTTCAGCATCTCTTTCCACATCTTGATAACCATATCAGCAAATTTGGACTCTGCAAACATGTGCATTAGTATGTTGTAAGTCACCGTATTATGTCTGCATTTGGCCTTCTTCATCCTAACAAACAAATGATGAGCAGAATTTATATCCCTATCGTTAGCGATACACTTGAATATTGGATTGAAGCTCGATGGATTTGGTTTGCATCCCTTCTTGATCATAGTATTCAAGATCCCTTCTTGATCTAGTCCTTGCAGTGTGTGTGGATCAAGAAGTTGTAAGTAACCACATTTGGCTCGCAAGAAAGTTTTTTCATCTGATTGTATACTTGCAGCACCTTCTCCGTCCTTCCAGCTTTAACATGAACTCGCATCAAGTTGTTGAAAGTAACTGCATTTGGTTTACAGCATGACTCGAGCATTTCAGCGAACAAATCGTACGCCCGAGTAATCTGCCCACATCTACCCAAGGCGTCGATTACAATAATGTAAGCATATACAAAGGGTTGAATCCCAACACTCTTCATTTCCTTGAACACCCTCTCAGCCTAGTCTATCTTTCTTGCTCGAAACCATCTGTGAACTAAGCTCGTATACACCATAACATCGAGCTCAAATTTATTTTCAAGTTATCGAAAAATGACTAAGCTTCATATGCTCGTTGCTTCTTGCACATCATGCCGATTATTATGGAGAAAGCCTATTAGGTTTGCACCCGTAATCCTCCATCCTGTTAAAGGTGTGGACTACTTCAGCAGCCATGCCAGCTCGAATGTAGCGCCAGATCAGAGCCAGACCCGCTCTTGCAAAGGACGGGAGGAGCTAATTATTGTAGTTAAGATTCTTAATTATGCTCAGACTTTGTAAGGGCAACACTTAATAATCTCTCTCTTGGCAAGTCCAGGCGCTACTCTTGGTCTTCCCAAGTCCGGACGGTGACAAATTCAAAAACACGCGAAGACTTTGTGGCATAAAAAAAATTTGCAAGGATTCGATTGCTGTGTTGCTGTGTTCTTGTAATCTCATCCGTTGCCTTTGAAATCGGATGGTCAAAATAGTTGCTGGGTAAATAAGGTTTTGGTGGGTGCACAACTGGTCGGATAGGAAGATTACTTTTTTTTTGTAAGTAAAATTTCATTCCTTTTGTAAAGTAAAATAAAATAAAGCAGTTATGTACAGACCTAAAATTTCAGAAAACTATGCCAATTAGAGCAACTTAAATAACCATGAACACAGCAGCAGGAGCACAAAACCAATCGGCCACAGTATATGTTGTAGGTGTGAGCCATAAGCTTGGATCCAATACCATGTTTAAGTGATTAGGATTTCCAGCACATCAGACATCCCTTCCGAATCAAAACAAACGCAATTCCTTTCTTTCCATAGAAACCAGATTGTCCCCTGCCATATTGTATGACCTATGCGATTCCATATTTGGCCTTTGAACAATGCAATGAAGGAGTTGTAGTGTTGTAACAAAGAGGAATCAGTACTTGCTGGAATTTGTGGGATGCCTACCCATTTCGAGATTTCAATCCAGAGTTCCTGTGAGTGCGAACAAGAACAGAACAAATGTACTGATGATTCCTCTTGCATCCCGCACCAAACGCAGTGCATCACATTTTCTTCAATCTCCATCCCACGCTACTGTAAATTGTTCATAGTTGGTACCCTGTCCTGGAGGAGGTACCATGAAAACGTTTGGACTCGAAGTGGAGCATATTTTTTCCACACTACTGCTTAATTCTAGTTGACCAACAGTTTCATCAGTGAGGTTTCCTTGAATAAGCTGATGAGACTGTAAATTTTCCTGATTGATCAACTTCCTAGCGCTAATGATCAGCTCCATCCTCATTCAATGTTACTCTGGATATTAGAGATTTTAGTATCAGCTCACGTTCAAACTCCCATTGCCTCAATGGCCGTCTGAATGTTGAATTAATCCAACTCGAATTTATATAATCACTTCCCTGTTCATAGTAGCTTTGCATCCACCCTTTGACCGTGATGTTTTTGTCCATTGATAGGCAATAGAGGTCATTGAATAAGATTGCTAGAACACCTTCTTTTGTTCAGTTTGATTTCCAAAATAGAGCAGTGTCTCCTGGTTGAATTTAAAGTTAAATATTGTTATTGAACCAGACATCTGAAGCTGTCGAATTCCATATATCCTTCGATGTCTTTGATATGTGATCTAGTAGCGATAGCAGCTGGAGTTCTGGAAGTAATCCATTCAGATTTTTTTGGAAGTACACTTTTTTCCGTTTTGGAAGTACACTTGAAAACCCCTAATATCATCAAATTCATCTTTTAATCGCATATATAGTTGTCACTACTCCTCAATCAAGGAAAATGTGACATCCCATTTTGGCATTCATTTTGCATATGCACTCAATTGGGTGTCGAAAAATGATGATGATCCATTTTGCACATACATCCATTATTCCTGGTAACTCTTTTAAGGCCAAAAATAAATGTCTTATATCAATTTTACGAAAAATACAACCTATAAATAAAAGTGTTAAATTATTTAAATAGAGAAAGAAAGTTAACATTTATATTTATTTTAATTATTTTATGATCATTATTAAAATTTAAAGATCTTTGTAATATTGGTAAATACATTGTTACAGATTAAATTAACATTTATGTACTGTGAAAGTTTCATCTCAAGTACTTCATTATTGCGATCGTTTAATTGTATGAAATGCATTAACTTATTTCGGGAAATGTTTCTACAGAATATTGTTCGAAAAAAAAGAATAAAATTAAACTTGGCTTGATTGGGTGTGCCAGGTCCAAGCAGTAGTGCAACGCAAGGACGACACATAAGACCCAAGACAGCAAGCTGGCTTATTGTGCCTTCCCCAAAAAAAATTGATTTAATATCATGTGAGCCATTGGCCCACGTATCAGATATTAAACTGATAAGAACAGATACTACACTTGATCTTAGCCAAAAGGCCGAGAAAGGTATGAACCTACCAACCAGCTAGCGCTCTAATTTATATTGATAATTCCTACCACATTTCTACACAGAACCGGTGTGGGATAGTTTCTTTGTAAAGATGAAAACACAGCGCGACAGGGTTCTAAACATTTCTGCGCTGCTATGCGGTCTTGAAGATCGATCCTGTCGTCTCGAATAATTCCTCCGAACATGTCATGAATCTGAGATCGGTTTTTTTATACAGTAAACGATCATTTAGTTAGAAGATTGGTAGGGAAATGATTGGTTTTGCTGCTGCGCTGTCGTTATGCTGTAATTCGCCGGCTTTTGCTAAATCTCTGATTGTGGCCCTTCCGGTTTCCCATATGCCCGAGGTGATCAAGAAGATTTGGATGTTTTTAGCATCGTGGCTATTGAAGGATCATGACTTTGGAATCTTGCATTAGCTGTATTCTTCATCACACGTTATCGTTTTTTATTTTATTTTATCACACCTTATCAGTTTTGGAAACCCGTCTCCACCAAAATTTGAGTTTGACTTCTGTCCCGGACTGCTGGGAGCTTATCCTTTCGGCAATGGCTACTGCGGATCACTCACACGACCACGATCATGCCCATCATCATGATAATGAGCATGACCATCATCACCATCATTCCAGCGAGTAGACTTCTATTCCATTTTCTCCTTAGATTTGGAATTTTGTTTGTACTGAATACTGGATTGATATGGCTTGAAATTGCATCAGGGAATCCTGGGTTGGTCCAGATGGGAAAGTCTACCATAGCCACGATGGACTGGCACCGCACTCACACGAGCCCCTTGAATCTCCGGGCTATTTCAGCAGAAGGGCACCTCCATTGATTAATCGCGATTTCACTGAACGGGCATTTACTGTTGGTATTGGCGGTCCAGTAGGAACTGGGTAAATTCCATAATGTCATCTTTTCTTCTTTTATATGACTTGGAAGCTTATCTACTTGAATGCAATGTGGTTCGTTGTTATGCAGAAAAACAGCTCTTATGCTAGCTTTGTGTGAAACTCTGAGGGACAAGTATAGTCTTGCTGCAGTATGTACAAATCCTTTCTTCGTTCTATTTATCTCCGTTATAGATAAGATCCTTCATTTCTGTAACCTCCTCTTCTTACGTAATTGTGTTTATATTGATTGCTTGTGGGTAGTTGTTAATGAGGCATTCAGAGAACCAAAAATATAATGTTTAGCAACTGGAGAAATCCTTCAGAAACAGGCTTCTCAGTTCTCAGTAATTACTTTTCAGAATCACATATATTAATATGTATTGCCTAGCTCGTCGAAAGAAATGGTTAAACATTAGTTTTCATGCAGCCTATGAAGGACTTGTTTCATTTGCACTCTGGTGAAAGAAAGTGCTTGCTAGATCTTATTAGATAAGGGAATTTATGAACAGTCGATAACTTCTTGTATTTGTCATTCTTATCTTCTCAACAAAATGTCGAAGTCGGATTTGTAGGTGACAAATGATATTTTCACAAAAGAGGATGGTGAGTTCTTGATAAAGCATGGAGCACTTCCTGAGGAAAGGATTCGTGCTGTAGAAACCGGTGGCTGTCCACACGCTGCTATCAGAGAAGATATCAGCATCAATCTTGGGCCTCTTGAGGAATTATCGAACTTGTTCAAAGCAGATATACTTCTATGTGAATCTGGAGGAGGTACTTGATAAACTGCTAAGATAAATTTTTGACAGCCAAATCAAATAGAAACATAATTGTGCTTATAAGAGATATCATCTGTGTGCAAAGCGTATACCATTTTGGTATCTTCTGTCACTTCTTATTTGCAGATAATCTGGCTGCAAACTTTAGTAGAGAGCTTGCTGACTATATAATCTATATAATCGACGTATCAGGGGGTGATAAAATCCCCCGGAAAGGTGGTCCGGGCATTACACAAGCAGACCTCCTTGTATGTATTCACTTCAACAATCTGTCCATCTGAGAGCTGTTTCTTTGCTATGAACGTCTGGCTCATCACTTATGGATTGTAGGTTATAAACAAAACAGACATTGCTGGTGCAGTTGGAGCTGATCTAGGAATCATGGAACGCGATTCACTCCGTATGAGAGATGGAGGCCCATTCGTTTTTGCTCAGGTTTAAACAGTTTTTTTCTGTAGCAAGACTCCATCCATATTCATGGAACTAAGACTTGAGAATTGCGCAGGTTAAGCATGGAGTTGGAGTGAAGCAAATAGTGAACCATGTCTTACAAGCTTGGGAGGCTGCGACGAAGAAAAAATGAGTTGTCCTTCGTGAAAGGCTACTCTCTGCTTTCCTGTTATGATGTTTTGGAACTCTTGTTTTCCTTGTAATAATTTGAATGAACAAGGAACACCGCAGCCTTGGTTACATTTTTAATGTTTTTAAATTAATATTTAGGATCATATGCTTTTATTATTAATTGAAATACTTTTTTTGATAGGTTATTAATTGGAGAAGAATGTGATGTGCCCACTGTTGTTGTACTCAATGAGTATTTGTTGTGCTCAATTTTGCTCTGAGTCGTCCATCTAGTAATCTGACGGCTTCGATTAGATGAATCACTTAAAATAAATTAAAATGACACATTTAATGTGAATCATAAGATTGTAAGATGAATGACTCATATAATAATTGACCACAACTACTTATTTAGCATAACATCATTGAACACACATGAGAATTAATCATTAACTCATTAATAGAAATACTAATTAATACTTAAGTTAGACCAAGCTTCATATGATTATGCTCATGCACAGTTTTTTGATTTTTACTACCTACTACCTCATGTTGTCCAAATTGACAATATCCATGAAAAATTTGTATACAAGAGACCAAAAGTATCATTAGGACTCTATTTGGCTTTATGATCAACAATTTTGTTGCACAATTTTCCTTTGAGTTAAGTAATTATTTATAGAATTTTAGAAATTTTCAACGACTAACCACACCGAAATATGAATTTTTTTATCACATATGCACAGGCTTACAAATGGTACAACCAATTCTAATAACAAGTGATGATACACAACAATTTAATACGAGTTGATGTTGCAGTGGAGCACACAAGTATTGAGCATAAGAAAGGGTCAAAATTGAGTATATGTATCTTTGCATGTATTGTTTCATTTTTTTCAAATTCAATTAATATCATCAGAATTGACCTACCGATGAAAATCTATAAATTGGAGACACCAAAGCTCGTGCTCCATGAGTGTCATGGTCATGCTAAATGTATGTTCAACGTCTAGGAGAAAATGTATAATGAAAAGGACTATCTCCATATATACTTTTGGTCTCATCTATACTTTTCAAGGGATTGTGATTGTAAACTAAATTGAAAAGTTGACATATTAGATAGGAAGAGAGCAAATCCGAGTAACCCATCAGCTATTTGTTGACGACACATCTTCTTTAAAAATGATAAGAATGAAGATATCATAGCAATGAAAAGAGTCCTCAAACTATATGAACTTTCCTCTGGATTGAAGGTAAATTATATGAAAAGTATGCTATATACTCTAAACATTCCCGATGAAGAAGCTATTGCTCATGCTGAAATTATGGGTTGCAACTTAGGTCCATTGCCGTGCAAATATTTTGGGGTGCACATAGGAGTGAACGCTAAACTTGCAAGATCCTGGCAGCCTTATCGCAATCGGGATGGGGTGACGAACGAAGAGGATGAGTTTTTGTGTGAGTTTTTGCGTGAGTTTTTGCTGGTCTTGGTGGTGCCCAGTACTGGTCTTTCAAAGACGTGTATTTCTTAATCTCTGTGATTAAGAATTTTAATGACGATCGGACTTTGAAAGACCGGTGATTTAAGATATCAGTGCTTGAAAGACCGGTTGCTCTTACCGATCTTCCAAAGATCGGTATGTGACATTTTCAAAAATTTGGTCAATTTTTGTGGCATATTCAAAAAATTTCCCAATGCATCCTTCAATGCTCATGTACCACTGCGAGATTTGTCAGTATATAGGCCCACACAAAAATATTGAACACGCCTACACCAATCCTACGGTTCAGGGTATGGGTGGTAAATATGAGAAAATATTACTTTTTTAAACTATACACCAGTCCTCATAAACCCCATATTTCTACAAAATACCCCAGAAGACGGAGAGGTAGACGATGGCGCCGGACGGACCGAAGGTTGGGGAAAAGAGAGTGGAATCTCTGGGATGGATGACGGAATCTACGGTGATGCCCCGAAAGCATCGCGCAATCGAAGGAGTTGGGGCTTCCTCCATTCTCGAACTCAAGGCTCAGCTATACAAGTCACAGGAGGAATCAAAACGCCAGGCAAAAGAGCCGATACGGCCTGCCGACCATCAATACGGTCACCAACTGGAGGTACACCGTGCCAAGAAGATCATTTCCGATAACGATTCGTTCTCTCATCGGAATTCCGGTGTCGAGGCCCGCGCTGCTAAGTATGTTATCAATTGTTCAATCTTTGTGTTGTTTGCAGCTCTCATTGAATGGGATCCTTTCCTCGTATGGAAATCCTAGTGCTGTTTGACATTGTGTGCGATTGTGTTTTTAGGGTTTACTGAATTAGGGATTTTTCAATCATACAAAAAAGTGAACAATTTCTGCATAATCTTGTTCTTATTTTAGTTTTTGATTCGTTCCTCTGTTGTTGTCAATTCAGGGATAAACTTGCGTTAAAAGCTATCAAGGATGGATCGACAGTCCGTGCAGCATTAGAGAAGAAAGCCGAGTTATATGACAAGTTAGTGAGGGGGGAAGTTTCAGATGAAGAAGATAATGAGAAATACTCTGTTGATTTCTTTCGAAAGGGCGTCGAGCAGAATGAATCCGGGATTCCTCAATGGACCGATGTTCCTGCTCCAGAATCCAGAGAAAATGATGGAAATTACAATGATGATGATGATGTCGATCTGCGTTCTACAGATACCAAAGCTCAAGGACTTGGACGAGAATCTGCTACAGTTGACAGGAGTCAGCAGAAGAAATTTGTTATGTAAGTTAATATGCAGTTTTCTTTATCTGTTTCAAATATCCCTCTCTTCCTTTCAATTTACATCATCTGCAAGATTTAGATACCGTTAACATTCATTGGAAGCCTCAGCTCAACATCATTGTAAATTTCAACCACTGTTGTCTGCTATGCATGACCATAATATGCTATTTAGCATTTAACTCTATGCGTGGAATGCATGTTTTTGTAGAAGTAGAACATGAATACTTCTGGAGTTTATCACAGTCACGTTATGGTTGTCCTGAAGTTAAATTCTGTATTTTATTTGCTTTCTTCCTCAGGGAGGTTCATGAAGAGGCAAAGCAGGCAAGGGAAAAAGTGTCTGAGGTCAAAGCACGCAGACAAGAACAAGTGGCTGCTCGAAGAGAGAAATTGAAGCAGGCATACCTGCGAAAACGACTTGAAACGTTGATGGCATCCAAAAATACCTGAGTAGGTAATTGAAATATGCTATTGATCCCAACACTAGTTAATATCATCTTATTGCAAGTATATGCATGGTTTGTTATATTATACGTAAACGTGATATTGTGAATTCTTGCGACATTGGACTCATAACGTTCCATCACTTCTTCATTTCCAACTAAAGAGGAAGCAGCATTTGGGCAGAGATTGAAACTGCTGGTGGTCTGGCTGTTGGATCGTGTATGAAGCATCTGGCCCTGAAACCGAGAAACCATTGTATGGGGACAAACGGCATGATAGGTCCAGATTCTCGAGGACATGCATAAATTTAGTTATGGATTAGGTTAGCTATGTATACTTGTTCTTGATGAATCCACTTTTTTGTTATTGATTTAAACATGAATAATTTTTCCCCAAAACAAGAATTGTAAACTTCTTACGAGAAATGTACCGAATTATAATCATGATCGTTGTATTTTGATCTTACTGTCATCCATCACTTAAGTGAAGGACTGTTGGCATCTTTCTTTTGTGCCTGTTTCAATTTATATGGATTTGTGTGAAAACTTATAAACGTTCGCTTAAAATTTTCATGAGGTACATTAGTATATGAAGAAGCTGAACAAAATTTGTAAGTAAAAGTGGTGAAACAGCCTACAAGATCAGCGCTGTTTAATGGAATCAAATAGGTCTTCCAAAGAACGTTTCGGAGCTTCATCTCGAGCAACAATCTCCACCACTTTGTAATAAGATTCCGGATGCAGCAAAGCCTCTACTGCAACTTCAGCAACCTGATCTCTGGATATTGAACCCTCATAAAGAGTATCCTAAAGGAGTGGTTTTGAGAGAAGTTAGGAATCGACACAACATGAGGATACAAACTACTATTAGCTATGAATATGGCACGTGCTTCCATGATCTATGCAGAAGCCTTGTTATTACCTCTTGCTCCATTACAATGTTGCCTTTCGGAGGATCATTCCTCAGTCCTCCAGGCCTAATAATCGTGTAATTTATACCCGATTTTCGGATATAGTTCTCTGCTTGCAGCTTAGCAACTAAAACGAGCCCAAAGATGTTGAGGAAAACGTAAGCAGGGTTAAGTAACTGCCCCATGGCAGCTCCATTGACCAAAATGGAACTTATGAGTATGAATCTGTTGACATTTTGTTTCCTGCAAGCTTCAACCAGGTTTACAGTACCATAATTATCTACCTGTGAATAAGAAGATCAGAAATGTAAGATTACAGCCGCAGAAGACATCTACAATATCGATATAGTCCACTGACCTTCCACGGAGCTAGAAGATCGAAGGAACGTTGAAAACCTGTAGCACATATGACTGCATCAGTATCATCACTAATAGCTTCTGCTAACGTTGTTGATCCCTCTGTTACATCTACTTTCACCTGAATAAATAACTCATCAGAATTTTGCCACTGTGAAGCCAATACGATTAACAAACTTTTTGGCAATCCTGTTGTATGTACTAAACTGGGTTCGAAGCATCAGAGATTTCACCCTTAAAGAAAGCAAATCATAACCAGCTCATCAGGGTCAGTTCCATTCCAAAATTGCAAGAACAACATTTTTCCACACATACAAATTAGCATCATCGCACAAGGTAATATCATAAGGCAGTAGCTGAGGGAATATAAAGCTCAAACAATTGATTCCTATAACTTAAAAAAGTAAATCAAGCACACCAAATTACAAGCTCGTGACGGTAACACAAAACCCACAATTTGAAGATTAGGGTTGTTTCCAGAAAGTGATGATTTTGCTTTCTCCACATCCCTCACACCAGCTTTAACAGCAAATCCCTTAGCCAGAAGCTGCTCCACAATCCTCTTTCCTGTGCTCCCAGTGGCGCCGGCAACAAATATTTTCTTCTTCACATCATCGCCTTTTTTCTCTTCAATCTCACTCCCCTGCATCTGCCTCAAATCAAATATTGCTACATAAACCTTCAATTACAACCCCACAGATCAATAGAAACGCAGGAAACAGTAAATGAAGCAGATGGCGAAACATACATCTGCAGACGATGCTTTGGCACAGATAGTGTGTCGCTTCAATTTGTAAGAGAAGGATTGAAACAGAGAGGTTCTGAGGAAGAGACTAGCAGCAGTGGCTACAGCCATTGCCTTCGGCTTATCCTTTTATTCTACAGTTATAATTTAATATCTGTGTCGGGTTCGAGAATATCATACGAACCAT
>JAOYMZ010010706.1:0-21153 GCA_025802335.1 Pinguicula primuliflora
ATCTGCATACACGAGACCCAGTCATCACTAGACTCGATTAATTCAAATCTCGTTGACCCGAGTGTGATAGGCCGGATGGCCGTTGACTCGCGTTTAGAGCCGGCCCAATTTATATAGAATTTATCATGGTATTGGAGCCAATACTGGTCTAACAACCAAATGGTCTGTGTACACTTCCGCTCTCCTTCGGTGTGGCGTTCAAGTTCGATAGGGCTTACCTAATCGGATTTGAGGGAGAGTGTTAAAGAGTTATTGTCCCACATCGAAAGTGTAAGTGTGAGATAAGTAGTTTAAATAGGAATTGTGGGGAGAACCAGTCACCTTGAGTCTAAGGTTTTAATGTTGACACTCACATTCCTACCAACTTAACCCCCACACGCGCACCTGCATACACAAGTCCAAGTTGTTATTACGGTTGCATACAAGGTGTGATGGGCCGGACAGCCGTTGACTCGCGTTTAGAGCCAGCCCAGTTTATATAAAATTTATTTACGGTTGTTGACTCATGTTTAGAACCGGTCCAGTTTATATAAAATTTATCATGGTATCGGAGCCAATAATGGTCAAACGACCAAATGGCCTGTGTACGCTTCTACTCTTCTTCGGTGTGGCATTCTAGTCCGACAGGACTTACCTAGTCGGACTTGAGGAGGAGTGTTAAAGAGTTATTATCCCACATCGAGGAGGAGTGTGAGATAAGTAGTTTAAATAGAAATTGCGGGGAAAACCTATCATCTTTAGCTCAAGGTTTTAATAGTGACACCCACATTCCTACCAACTTAATCACCACACACGCACACCTGCATTCACGAGACCCAATTGTCCATGGGCACGATTTATTCAAAACCCTTTAACTCAAGTGTGATCGGTCGGGCAGTCATTGACTCGCGTTCAGAGCCAGCCTAGTTTATATAAAATTTATCATATATGACTTTGCGGTATACCTCAACCGTATGGTTAAGGACTTTTGGATTAATCTTCCGCCCTTTCAGGTCCCTATGGCAACTGACCTCCTTTAACAACATACCCGACGGGGATCGAAGGTTTTCAATATCATAGCAAGCGTATATGGGTGACTCCCTAAATGACTTTGACACATCTCTAAGCTCAATTTGAAAAGAGAAAGATAGCTAGATCTAAATAAACATAATTTGAAGGCAAAAAATGCAATATAACAAGAAGGGATATTTACGTGATGTGTGGTAGAGATGTGCAGAAAATATTTGACGTGGTTTAAAATTTTCTAACTAAATTACTTTTTTGTATTGATACTAAATTACTTGCCTAATTATAAACCACGTCAAATATCGAACTTATTATTTCATAAAATTAATATTTGTTATTATCCTCAGAAATTTACAACGGAAATATGTTTATAAAATTGGTCGTCGTAACAATTATTTTTTTTTCTAGAAATTCTTCATGCATATTGCAGAATACTAGGAACTCGACAAGACACTTACCTATGTATGATGTATATCTCACATATATAAATGTTTGCAATGCATTCGGGATATGCCATATGAATGCCTCGATGTATCAAAACATATCAAGCAAAAATACACAGGCGACAACAAAGAGACTCCAAAGTATAGCCAGCCATACAATTAAAATCAAGTTCCAGAGCGCGGTTTGCCCACAACACCAATCAAAAGTCAGCCCCAAAATGCATCCAAACATCCAAGTCTATAATCCGGCATTACAAAACACACACTCTTCATCCATGTTTTTATGGCCATTTCAATGCGAATAAGCGCTAGCCTTGGGTGCTTGTCAGCCTAGCTTTTTTGGATTTTTTTTAAGTTAAAAAACATATCGTCTTGGATTCCATCAAAAGTTTCCTGAAAGACAATGAAATTTGTTACGCAATACTATTCCATGAATGAAACGTAATTCCTACCAACTCACCTCAGCTATGTTGCTTTCCCTTCATCCTTCACGAATTTAAATTCAAACTATAACATAGCCCGCTTCGATTGTGTCTCCATTTGAGAACCTGGACTGAGGAGATGAATCGTCAGTAGGAGGCCTAAATGTACTTTGACCTTCCTTTGGGTTCATAGTGGTTTTCGAGTCATTCAGCGAAACCTCCTGGAAAGATGTTGAGAGAGCATTTTCAGAAGCTACCCCAATGTTGTTGCTGTTGGGGACGGAGGACAATAACCATTTCTTCCATTCATTACGCCTCCTCAGCTTGTCACCCTAAAAACACAATTAGTTCGTTTAAACTAGAATTCATAAGGGAAATGAATTTTGAACCCGATATCCATAGTTGGCCTAGTTTCCTAGCAGAAATGAAAAGCTGACCTGCACTTCCACAATGGTGGAGTATCTTAACGACTCCAAAATCATTGGAATATCCCTTGTCAAGTTCTGAACCTGAAAACAACAGCAAGTAAATTTTGATATGTGAACCAAAAGTTGTCCATGACCCCAAAAAATCATACTTATTCAGGGTGATCAATTCGTTTCATCAGATTCCATTGTCAGAATTAGTGAAGCGTGACGAAATGAGAATTGGCCTATTACGCATTCTCTAAACTTTGAAATTGCCTTTAACCTTGTGTACTATAATACTTCACGAAAACTAAAAGAGTAAAAGCTTCATGTGTGCATTCAATCGAATGTTAAAAAGGAGTTGGATTGGATGTTTCATTCTTAAGACTTAGTTTGAATTTGTTAATTGTTTTATTGTTTCAGAATTGAGATAGGCAGAACAACTCATACAAACAAAAATCAAGCTATGACTTACACGAGGAAAGGCAGCAATTAAAGTAATGGCCACCCAACCATGGTCATCCATATTTTTCCTCAAGAAGTTATCTTTGACCAAATTATCATCACTGGCCAAAAAAAACTAAGTTCTTTAGGGCATCAACAAGAAAAATACATGATGTACAACGAAATTATCCACACTAGGCTAACATTTACCTGAAGTAATAGTCAATTTGCTTGATGATCATACTTGTCACAGGACTCATTATTGGTGGTGGAGGTGGTACAATCGGCATACCCCTGAAGGCCTCAGGAGGCATTGGTGAAACATACATAAGGGGAGGAGTCATATCTGGAAAGATAAAATAAATGTATAAAAATATTGAAATAGTCACGTTATATGGAGACATTAATTTCAAAATACTTACCACCAAGACTCCCAGGAAAAACTCTTACAGGTTGTGGCATGAAAGGAACAGCTGCAGGGGGTATTGGGGAAGGCATAAAACCCATGTGAGGAGGGATGTACTGTGGCTGAACCACATCTCTACGATCTTGATCTCGTCTGCCACCTTGATTGTTGTGGTGTTGCCCATCACTGCGTGGTCGAGGCCCATACGTAGGCCTTCTTGAAGTACTCCGATTAGAGGAATGATCACTACCAACATGCGATTGAGAAACTCCAACATTCCGTATTGGTCTTGACCCAGCCATAGGAGTGTCTAACACAGGTGGAACAATCCCAAAAGGCACGCCAAAAGCAGGAAATGGCGGTGGTGCTGGGGCCACAGGTCGACTAATGGTACTATGGGAAGGCCCACCACCAGAGGAACCTCCTCCCCCACCACCACCGACGCCACCACCACGGTTCCTTGACCTTGTCCTAGGATGGTTGTTGGCAGAGTTGTGATGACTATTAGTATTAGTTTGTCTCTGTGACGATTGAGATATTGGAGGAGCCTACACATCAAAAAACACACACAAAAGCAATAACACAGGTGTACGTCTAATAAACAGAAACAATATTTAGACACATATAATACTCTGATGTACTTCAAGAACGCAAGTATAGTGTTTCTCATTATAGAAGATGTGGGTCATATACCAACATAAACATGTGCAACAATGAGATTTAACTTCCAAGATACAAGTAAAACTCAGCTAATAACAGAAGGAAATAGGCATAGCACCTACAATAACCTGGCCTTGCACCACTTGAACTATCCGAGAGCAATAGTATAACTTTGGTAATATTACATAGAACTAGGGCAGGATAATAAGACATTCACAAGACACAAACTTGCATTGATTATTAATTAGACATTATAACAACAAGAGCCCATCCTTGCAATTTTCAAAGCTGAAATGTAAGAATGATCATAATTACTCAATAGGTGAAACCTAACTAAATAAAACTAAACCAGTATAACTTGATCACTACAGCTCGCTCTCAAAAGATTCTTTATTTAATGTTTTTCATGTTTCCAGAACGAAAGGAGTGTGCTTCAACTTCTCGCAGCAGATTAAATAAGATTACCCATAAATTTTTTTTCCACAACCAAACCTCGATAACCACATGGGATAAGAAAAATAAACAAGACCAAAACAAATTACACTAATTAAATCCAGTTATTTGCAGAAACCTGAGAAGAAGTGGCTGATCCGTCAGATATGGCCCTGGCGGACTCCGATGATGATCTCGGAACGTGTCTGATCGCCTCCGATAGCGCGGGCCAAGACGCGGCCCCACCCATTACAGAGCACGCCTCCACGACGTCGTTTGATGGCCGATTCCACGCGCTCCTCTTCGGAACATCCGCATTGATATTTCCGTTAACGTCGGATCCCTCAGGCGGAGACTCGGCTCCCGGACTCTCGATCTCAGTACCCACGGAAGCTGAAACCTGGTCTGGCGGCGGCGGAGACATCGAAGGCACAGGAGAAGCGGGGAAAACTAATCTTTCGGAATTACCACGGACGACGGAGGCTTTCGGAGAGGATATATACCCCACGCGGAGACCGGTCGATAGTCAGGCCTCCTTCCGAGCGGGCGCCGGCGGAAAAAGTGGCTCCGGTCTCAAAATTCGGGAATATTGTCCTACCAATGTGCGTGTCTTCCTTAAAACACAATTTGATGGCAGAATCAAATTACCCGAAAAATTGCAATTGGAATCTCATGAAGTGTTGGATGATCGGAGGAATAAAGCGATCAGAGAATTGAAATCCTAGTTCGTTACTAACTTACGGGGGTTGTGCGTCGGAGTGTGAAAACACACACACACGCACCAAAAAAAAAAAGCGGTGGTGTTACCTAAGGAGACTGATGATGGCTTAATTACTGATTTAGCCAAATATCACAGTGAAAAAAACGGACCGTATTAGGGTTAAATCTTCTATCCCGGTGGTTATTATTTGCATCCAAAAAGAAATTTTAACTGTGGATGCAAACAATTTTTTGAGTCCACGATTGCGGGTCAAAAGCCCGAGTTTTATTTGGTTCATGTGGAGGAGTCGCTTTGCATGAATCCCATTGATTAATCTCGTCAAAATTGTTCCGAATACCATGTTATCTAAAAGGTTATTGTGATGATTCAAATCTACTCATTAACTATACAAAATATGTGATACAATTCCAATATTAATATGATTATAGAAATGGGATTATTAATTAAAAAATTATTTCAAAAATAAGATTAATCTTAGTTCTTAAAATCATACAGAAATTTTCTAGGGCATTACACATTCTTGCTTGACAAATGTTTATGCTGCACGGTCGATTTAAAATCCCGACACAGATCAAATAACTTTTTAGTGGGAACATACGACTTTGGAAAAGAAGGGAAAACCTACGAACAAGGAATGCTATAAGGCACCCATATTTGACACTCAAAACACACAAAATACACATGCACACACATACCAATATTGGTGTGTGTGCTCATAAGACATGGGTGTGTTTTGGGTGTCAAATATGAGTGCCTTAGGGCATTTCACCCTACGAACCATTCCAAAAAATATGCCGGTTGGGTGTCACCCGCCACCTCATTGACGCCGCAAGCGGCCCAACAGAAACGTCGTGAATTGGAGCAACACCACCAGCAGCAGCCTGAAAGACAAGACTTTGGATGGCATCAAAGAGTCGATATGATGTGGGTGTATCACCCGTTGGATGCAAACAGAACTCTGATGTTCTCATACTGTGTATCCACTGCTATGAGTTTCTTTATGGACATGACACCAGAATATGTTACTAGAGTTGAATCCATGTGACTCGCCATCACTATCACTATCCTTCTTTGGAAACCAAAAGTGTTGATACAAAGAACTCACTGCTATGAGGCAAAACCAAAATTCAATTTTTGATAGCTTCTTCAGGTTCAGGATAAGATCAATAGCAAAAGCAAACATAGAGAATGACAAGAGAGAGAAATTTGGACATCACTATGAAAGATGAATCACCAGCGCAAACTTTACATAAGGCAGTATTGGATTCAAAATATTGAGCATTCTGCAAAGATTATTAACATCAAATCTGTGAAGTAGGAGAAAAAAATATTAAATCAAACAGCAGCTATTGATTTTCCATGTAAAAGTAAATCCTCATCGCGGTTCCTACAAATGCAAATAATGGAAATTTGTAAACTAGTTCAGACATGAACAAAACTGTCACAAGTGACAGTAGAGCTGCAAGTGATATATATAGGCCTTCCAGGCCAACACGCTTTCGGCCTTTTGTTCAGCCGAAGCAGGACATCAAGAAAAGTTCTATAGATCGAACATTACGACAATAATAATGAGCTCCCTTTGACTTAAAAATTAGAAGTCAATAATGAACGAATTGCCAAACGTGATAAGTCGGATTACATATGAACACCGAAATAGAGAACCAGCAAAATTCTCAATAAACAGTTGCAAAATATTCTCAGACAGCACAAAGGATAATAACTCGCACAGTGATTCGCGTCACAGAAACTACCAACATAGCATCAAACTACAGAACCAAAATACTCACCTTTTTGTGCTTTCCAGTCACTTTAACCCCACTCCGATCAGACTTTCCGACATTAAAATCAACAGAAGTTATTCCCCCTTTTTCTTTAAAAGCTACATGAGTAGGTGCCAAACCAATTACACACAACCTGACCACAGCAAAAATTAAATCTTTGCACAAAATAATAAATTCACCTACAATAAAAAATTAACATGAGATAGAAAAATAAGAGAGGATCATATGCATACCCATTGGCATGACGATGGACATAATGATCATGTCCAGGCTTCATGAAATCTGCAAAGCAAGCAAAATCTAATAAAAACCCCATCAACAGAGTTAAATGGTTCTAACTATCAATAAAACACGATATATATATATATATATATATATATATCAAAAAACAACGCCGGGCATCAAAAACATCGGAAGCACCGCACATAGAACAACACACACACACAAACCATTGAGGCAAATTCTCACTGTACCCGTAGCAAAATAAGTGGTAAAATTGGTTTCCACGGCCGAAGGAGGAAATTCTGGCAGTGCCTCCACATTTGGCATTAAAAGCCTTGTCAATTCTTCATCCTCTTTGTCTGGTGCTTCAGTTAAATCATGGGCGGTAGCTGAAATCGAAGAACATGAATGAAGAACATGGTGTCTCTCTCGCACAACTACACCATCCTGGGAGTTGCTACTGGAGTTGATTTCTTGCATTGATATACCTATCCTGCTATATAGAAAACTTCCCGGCGATGTAACTGAAGTGCTCGTACAAAAGAATTGGACTTCTCTTCCGAGGAAAATGTTTTAGGGCTCAGTAACCTTATATCTGTCTAATGTATACAACAGCTTGAAATGGTTTGGAAAAGGTTGGTTTTTGAGTTGATTCTCAACATTGAATGCAAGACAGAGAGAAGTTTTTTTTTTTTTGGTAAGTGGCAAGACAAATAGAAGTTGATGAACAGTAGAAAAACGGCGCAGCTGATTGGGGAGTAATTCTTCATGACACATGCTATGACACACTTTACAAATCAGTTCTGTGACACTCATAACAGCCATGCAACCACACTCATTTTAATGTATAGTTGATATAGTTGTTACATAGGATTTATGAGAGTGCATCAAATTTGAAGATACAAGTAACATTATTTTTTCTTCATTCTCATTAATTGCCCTACCAACATGTACTGTGTACGTATATACATCAAGAATTGGGCTTTCTAATATAATGGGCCAACAGTATAAAAACTTACAAGCTATACATGAAAATAAGAAAGATGAATCATCCCATTTTAACACCCACTCACAAGTTGGTGCCAAGGTGACAGGCCAAGGCCCAACTTGGAAACCAAATGTTGGCAATGCGCCAGATGAAGACTCTTTGTGAACAAATCTCCAAGTTCATCTTCAGTAGGTAAGTATAAAGGTTGTAAAAATCCTGCTTTGTATTGATCTCTCACAAGATGACAATTAATTTCAATATGTTTTGTCCGTTCGTGGAAAACTAGATTGGCCACCAAATGTATTGCAACATTATTTTCACAATCTAGAGGAATGGGAGTTGCAAGGTGTATCCCCAAATCACTCAGCACATAAGATATGCAGAGCAATTCGCAGATTATCGATGCAATACTCCTATATTTGGCCTTAGCGGAAGATCGATAAATGGTAGATTGCTTCTTGGTCTTCCAAGAAACAGTAGAATCGCCTAGTTGGATCAAGTATCCTGTTAATGAGCGTCTAGAGTCGAAGCAGGATGCCCAATTCACATCACAATATGAATCCAGATTCAGATTGTTACTGCAGGGGATGAATAATCCGAGAGTGGGGCATCCCTTAAGATAGCGAAGAACATGAGAGACTGCTATACAATGGGAGCTTCTCGGAGCCTGCATAAACTGTGAGAGATGCTACACTGCATAGCTTATATCAGGTCTGGTAAAGAACAAATGGAGTAATCTTCCTACCACAAATCGATAAGTGGTGCAAGGAGATTAGTATTATCCGTGGCCATGAGTTTTAATCCAGGAGGTAATGGAGTTGCTGCACTGTTAGCATCTTGAAATCCAGTGTCAAGTAGTAAGTCCTGAATGTATTTATGTTGCATTACATAGAGACCTGACGGTTGATACATAAGCTACAATCCAAGATAGTAAGAAGCCTCCTCCAGATTTTTAATGCTAAATTCCTGATCAAGGAATTGTTTTACTTTGGCAGATTCATCCTCATCACTGCAAGCTACAAGAACATCGTCTACATAAACCAATAACACTGTAAATGCAGTGTCTTTCTTCATCATGAACAAGCAACGATCATTAGCAGATTGGAAAAAACCATATGCTAGTAAAGTAGCAGTAAAAGTTTTGTTCCATTGACGGGATGATTGTTTGAGCCCGTAAATGGAATGTTTCAACAAGTAGACTTGCCCTAACCCATGAGCCTGATGACCTTGAGGTATTGACATATAGTTTCCTCCTCGAGATGGCCATCCAAGAAAGCATTGTTTATGTCTAACTGATGAATTTTCCAATCTTTTTGAATGGCAACTGTGAGCATCAATCGGACAGTTGTATGTTTTGCTACAGGTGAAAAGTCGTCTGAAAAATGGATACCCTTTATTTAATTGTATCCCTTTGCAACCAATCTAGCTTTGTGTCTTACTACACTGCCATTTGGATGTCGTTTCAATTTGTACACCCACTTACAACCTATGAGTGCCTTACCTTGTGGTAATGTAATGAGCTGCCAGGTCCCATTGTGTTCAAGTGTCGGGATTTCTGTTTTCATGGCTTGGACCCAATTTGGGTTTGAGGCAAGTTGTGAATAAAATTGTGGCTCCTCACACAGTTCTGCAGACGTCATACATATTGCTCCTGAGTCAATGAGAGAACATAATCTTTCTTGCAAACTAGAATTTTCTTACTTCGAGTACTGTGTCTTAATACAACTTCTTGTGGCTCATTTGGTTTATTGAGATTTGAAGGCTGATCAATGAGTTCAGTATGGGAGTTATTTGAAGGCTGACGGATCACTTCAGCAGTAGAGTTCATAGGCTGATTGAGAGTTTTGTCATGACAGGATTGCACAGGATGTCGGTCTGAGAAAAATCAGAAACATTCTGATCTGAGGTATCCGTTGAGATACGAGCAGCTGCATTATCAGGGATAAAAGTTTGACTTGGAATGGAAAGTGGGAAAGAGAATGACTCAGGATGATCTTGCAATGGGGCTGAATTTTGATAGGGCAAAAACTGTTTCATGAAAAACTACATCTCGTAACAAGAACTATCCTTTTTAGCCTAAACGGCATGGTGGGCGGTCGACTAGTCTCCCTAAAACTCCTCACGGCCCTGTTTTTAGCCTAAACGGCATGGTGGGCTGCCCGGCGATGGCTCGGCCGCCTCATCCGACAAGACGGCCGCCCACATCTGATTTGGACCAAAATGGAGTCTGAAGTGGGCTGGGCCCAAAAAAATTTGTACTTCCAAGGGCTTAGGGTTTTACAATTAAAATCCAACCCCATTAAAATATTTTTTTAATATTTCAAACAACTCGAGTGAAAGTTGTTTTTTATTTAATATCATTTTTAGGTTAAACCTTCACCCATCACCCTCTTTTATACAAGATAAAAGGTGAAATCTTCTAGTGTGGGACAATTTGCACAAATTGGCCCACACGGGAAGATGAAAGGTGAGTCATCTTCTATAAAAGAGGGTGCTGGGATAAGAATTTAGTTTAAAAAAAATAACTCGAATCTTGAGTTACTCGAGTTGTTTGAAATATTAAAAAAAGTTTTAAAAAAAATAATGTTAATATATATAAATTGTTGATTAAAAAAAGTGGGAATTGTGCTGGGCGCCCGACTAGTCGGCCAAGGCATTGGGCGGCTCCTGGCCGCCCCGCCTCCACCGTTCAACTTCTGGAACACTGTGGAGTACTAGTTATCTCCTTTTCTTTTGGTAAATAGAGTAATCTAAATGTTTGAGATTAGTTGTTCAATTGGGAAGTTTAAATAGGAATAGTGCGAAAAATTTAAATTACCTTTTTTCGTTAATTAAAATTTATATTTCACCGTATAAACCTGTACATATTTATAAAAGATGTTAACACCAAGGTCAAAAAACTACTATACTCTACCCATTCACCTATACCATACAAAAACTCATCATTTTTTTGCCTTCATCCACTGCCAAGTACAAACTTGCACCTTCTTAACCAATTCAGTGACAATCTGTGTTGCTGTTGAAATGCTTGGCATTTTTGCTTCTCCATATTATCCAGTGAATGGTCATCCATAATACATTTTATGCATCCTTCTCAATTCCTGGAGGTTTTGTGCTCATGTAACTAGATAGGTCGAGTTACTGTGTACATGGTACCTGGAACCAGGTTTGAACACGCATTCACATCTCCTTGCTGAAGTTGCACATTTTGAAGACATGTTCCTCTGTTTCTGGTTCATTACCACAGAGTATACATTCAACCTCATGTTCTTCATGAATGATGCTTCTCCTTTGCAGATTAACACGGTTGGGCAGCCTGTTTTGCAAAAGCCCCCAACAGTGAATAGAAATCATCTTAAGCAGCCATCTGCACCGGACTTCCTTCAGCCTATTAACCTTCCAAAATTAAAATACCTTAAGCTTAAGGTTTTAATGAGACTGACTCACTATTTCTATTAAAATTAACTTCCACGCGCACGCCCACACACGAGACCGAACCTACAAATTATGATCGGACTCGATATTTTTCCAAGGGCTCGAGACACCGGTTTATGGGCCGGGCCCAATTTCAAAATTTCAAAAACTACAAAGGAAAAAGGACATCCGATTGACATGAGATATCATATTTAGAAAGACAAATTTCCCCCAATGTAGTATGCTGACCACTCATGTATGATGCACATGCTGCTGTATTTTGTAATTAGGTACTGTTCTTTTCTACTGTAAATGTACTGATTAAGAAGGTTAACTAACCTCTTTGCAGTTTTATTGGTTGCAAAGGAAAACCGTACGTGTCTTGAGTGGTTCCAAGACACGTACGGTTCCAGTAATCAAGCACACACATGAGACCACGATCGTGATTACCAGATACAATAAAATACGCTTTCTTAAGAATGAAATGAAGATCATATCAGAAGCACGAATCATTCCAACTGATTGCAATCATCAGGATAAAGTATCAACCATTAAGATTATCAATAACAAAGTAGGTGAAAGGGTTTTGTGCTGCGATAGAATGATAATGTACACTAAGTGTTATGTAACCTGTTCTAAAAACAGTGTGGTGGAGGAGGATCGCCCAATCTAGATTTTTTGAACACTATATGGGCGGCACCCACCCCCATTTAAAATCTATAATTAAGATTTGCAAGAACTTGTCTTTCCTGCAATGACACATTAGTATCTTTAGCCCATGTCACTAAATGGAATTGAACATTAGGACAACATTCGACATATCTAACCGAAACAAATAAAGAATGATCTCACATATCCAAAGTTAGATGTTAATTTAAGCAACTAAACTACCGGAAAACAAAAAGGCTCGCCGCGCGCAGGCGGTTCACAGTTAGGCTACCATGACTACATATCACATCCTAGAGTTAAAAAATCACAATGAATGGAAATACAAGAGAGCAGGTATCCATCACAGTCGATAACATATTGTAGCTTCATTGAAAATTCCAACTAATTCAACACATTGAAAACTCAAGCAACACCTTCGATAGGGCCATTGTATCTGAATCCACGTCCCCTACCACGAGTGCCACTCCCACGTCCGCGACCTGCACCAGAAGGCATACAAAAGAGAAGATTGAAGAACAAGAGTTCAGTGCACATATAGTTCTACGGGAATGAATCATGTGGCAAACTAACAAGGGCACCTAACCATTGCCTGCAAATTATATAGACGCACAAAGGAAATCGATAAAAAATAATGTACCTCTTGGAGCTTCTTGATTGTAGTTGCCACCATCATACTGCATATCCATTGGAGGACCATCATAACCACCCCTGCCACGGCCAGTGAAATTACGACCTCTGCCTCGACCACTGCCCCTATTATTATATCCGTGATCCCTCTCGTATTCCCCATCCTCATAGTCTCCAGGAACGAAACCATTATCTATATTGGAGAGACAGAAATAAGTTTGCAAGAACAGTAGTGTGCAGGGAGATATAAAAACCAAGTACGGTGGAAACGGAAGAAAATTAGAAGAAGAATCCAAACAAAGTACATACCAGACGGGCCTCCTCTAGGTCTCCTCCCCCTGCCTCTACCAAATCGGCCTCTTCCATGTGCAGTAGGTGATCCATCTACAAGATCAAATTACATTAGTACCTAAATTTTGGAACCAGCTAGAATACACTGAAATCAGAAGGCGTAGGAAACAACCACCTCCATCATAATCAAGGCCTGTTGAAACCTTAACCTGACCAGCTGGTATGGGAGGTTGGTACCTACAGGAGACAACAGCAATAAAATTGCAGTGAAGATAAACGCAAAGCTCAGAAAAATCTTACGAACTGGTATCTGTGAAAGCGTGAGTTCTACGTTTTGTAACAAAATTTATACGTTAACAAGGTAACAGTCCATATACACAAGCAACTGCCATTGAAATTATCTAACATGATGGCTAGAAGCCTAGGCAAACTTCAAAGCAGAAGAGGAGGAGAAGTACACACCCAATATTTGTCTTATCCAACTCATTTTTCGAGAGAATGATTGTCACCATTGAAACTTTCCTTGTGGTTTCTAATCTGTCAGAAACAACAAGCAACATGATAAAAACCATTCAAGCACTAAAAGACAGTGTTACTCTAAAATTCGACCACTTTCTTCACAATAATTACCCTTACATTTGGAGGCCTTCCTCAAGAGGTTCCCACGTGTCGGTTATATCAGTCGATTGAATTGCTGAAATTTGGTGGAGACCGACAATTCTCCTCTGGATTCAGGGGGAAACATGCCAAGCTTAATTTAACATACAAAAAAATAGTCTAAAGATGAGAAGAAGCCTAAAATACCAACAGCGAACCTTGATCAACTCCACTATGGTCACTGTTTTGTTGATGGCTCTTCCCATAGCCTTAAAGACTATTTCATCGGAACCCTTGTCCTACAATGTTGACCATAAAAACATTCATTAACCAATCTCTACAAAAATATATATTCATTATTAACCGAGAATCAGGCTCACGTTATAGACAGACCAAATAAACCAACATATTGCATATGAAAAGGAATCTCCACGCTACATGTTCAAGATGTTTGTAACCAATGGCGAATGCCCCAAACCTAAGCCTATATATGCTCAATTAGCCAGCAAATTAACTGTAAATGATTCATTTCAGTACAATGTAAGCGATCAGGTGCAAACAAGCAACACGCTCGAATCCATAACAACTACAAACTGAACATTCAGGAAGCCCGACTCATGTAACTCTGGATAGATAATTACAAAATTACCTGAATCAGATTCATTGCATAAGTGATGTAGCTTCTCATCTTGCCTTTGCTTGTAATTCGAATCTCATTCTCATCCATCGGCGTATCAGCCTTGGCTTTCTCCACCTTCTGGTACCGATCCATTTTCTACACAACCCCAAGCGCTAGAAACGTCACGAACCACACGAAAAATAAGACGTGCACGAAAGCGGGGTCGCTTATCAATTAGCAAAAAAAAACATAAGATTTGGTAAAAAAACTAGGGTTTACTCCTGCAAATGAGTTCCAGATCTGGTCTCCACCAAGACCAAGAGAAACCTAAACGATTCAAATTAACATCAATTACCTTGATGTGGATTACAATTTCTATTAAAAAGACAATTTAGCTCCAGCCCTCTCTTCCTGGCTTTGTTTCTTCGTTACAGCCCTGAACGTATTTTGCGCGCTTCTCAGCTATTTATTGGTCGGGCTCAGGATCTCTGCCCTAGCTACATGGGTGGATCCGGGTCGCAAACGGATATTTATTTTAATCTTCCTCTTTTGCAAATGATAATACGAAATAATGCGGATTCGAAGTCCACCAGTCTACTTCATTAGTGCTCAGTTCTGGACCATCAGTTTGGCCTATCTTAATCGACAATAGTTGCGATGGTGTTGGTTCGTCTCTGCAAATCTCTTTATGCCCCTTTGAGAAAGGAGCCTATTTGTAAAACTTGTGTTTTGCACCTTCCTTTGTATGAAAAAAAGTACAAAATATTGAGAATGTTATAAAATAAAACTATGTATGCACATATTTGCATTTCAATTTTTTGTTGATAATTAATGTTACTCCAAGAAATGATATAATGCAAAAATTTGGGCAATAAAAACATAAGATACACACTTATCCTCATCTGACCCACACTTATTTGCCCAATCACTTTCCGCCACATCATTTTCTTGAGCTTTTCATGTTAAAATTTTCTTTCGGTATATTATTTGTCTGTTACTCCATATTGAAAGTTAACAAATTTATCAGTTAAACTACTTATATTTGATGTCTGCATTTCAAATTTTAGTACTCCATTATTAAGTACACGTGCATAACTAAATAAATTAAGAGTAATGATAGATGTCCAACTTTTTGATATCGTGGTCTTTTGGCTGCCGAATTTAAAAAGTAAGACCAGTTTTGTAATCCTCGCATTGAAACGATGTTAGAATCGGTCATGAATTTCGGTTTCGGCGGTTTCGCCGCCCAAATAACTAAAACCTAATTAAATAAGCTTTTTAAGAGCAACAAACTTAACCCTAACCTTAAACGGTGTATTATGAGGGCCAAAATAAAAGTTTAGGACCGATTTCTAAACATATTCGACGCGAGGATTCCAAAACCGGTCTTACTTTTTTATTTCGACAGGCAAAAGACTTCGATATCGAAAAGTTGAACACAAAAGTTGTACAAAAAAATTGTTCACTTATCATTTTACATAAATTAAATACTAAAATATAAAAGGAGAGTGGTATTTGTCCAGAAATATTCGACACATTCAATAGTAAATAAACACAGAGAAAACTTCCAGTACCGAGTCATATATACTGAGTTAGATGCCGAATGTGTAAATGGGTTGGAGAATGTTCGGCGAATTTCGATCAACAAGAGCTTAGGTGTTACAACATCATCCATATAAGCGAAACCAGCGGAATTCATTTGAAAATCAGGATCAGCAAGCAGAACATATCAATAAGCATATCAACAGCTGGGTTTCGAAAGTGAGCCCCAAGGGCCAAAACTATCCAGCCCTTTTTAATCTACGGCTCAACAGGTCACCATATACTAGAGCTGTTGGAGAACAATGCTTTCGCCCCATTTTGCTTAACAATCTTCAGCCCATTTACACATTCGACACCTAACTCGATATATATGATTCAGTACTAGAAGTTTTCTCAATAAACACACATATATCAATCACAAACAGAGTTAATAAGTGGATAAAAATAATTAATAAAAATTATGGTTGAAATTATTTACAAATCATGAGATTTTGTAGTTATGTAAAAAAAGAAGGTACAAACTGTATTTTTCGAGAATAAATTCATTTAAAATGGAATGATAGTCCTGGACACAGTTGATTAGTATAATTTTAATCGTTAGATCAAAATAATAATGAAGATTGCGGAAATATGTATAATTAATCGGTACATAATGAGAAAATTTCTCTCAAGAAACCATAACAAAAAACTGAATTTTTTTTAGCAAGACAATTAAACAGAATTATTGGAAATGAGATTCAACCTTTAACCAAAATGGTAGAAATTTTTCAGTCTTTAGGTAGTTGATAGAGTTGAAATTTTTGAACCGGAACAGCCGATTTTAACCGGATCGGCCGGCAAACTGGCGGCAAAATGATAGAAATTTTTCAGTCTTTGAGGGCTCTCGAATACTGGTATTAGCTATAGAGGAAGGGGGATCCGGTGCCCGTGATGGCAAGGGTGAAGTTTTAGGCATGAGACTATTTTTGGGGCCTAATCTATCTGTTTTGAATAAATCAAATCACACCTGAAAAGCCAACATGTCCAATAAGCAATAACACAAGCAATATTAGAATCAAGCAAGCCAACAAAATGCACTCTAGGAAAAAACGAAAACATAGTAAACGAGAATGATTTGAGAGAGTCTTCATTCTAGATTTTCTAGTACGAATAGAACCGAGCTCAAATCACTCGGCTTTCAATGTGTTTGCAACATCAATTACAAATCGGTACTTGACGTCGGATTTCAGCAGCCTGTCCATTGCAATATTCACGTAATCAATCGGAATCATCTCCACCTCAGGCAGGATATTGTGCTTCGCTGCAAAATCAATCATTTCCTGTGTCTCCTTTATGCCGCCGATCATGCTGCCAGCCACCGTCTTCCGCTGCGGAATCACCGAGAACGCCGGAAGCTCCAGAGGTTTCTCCGGCGCACCGACGAGAATTAATTTACCATGCGGCTTCAACAGGCCAAGCAGCGGCTGAAGGGCGTGTTTCGCAGAGACGGTGTCTATAATCCCGTCCAACGTCCCCGCCGCCGCTTGCAGCTGCTCCGGTTCACGGCTCACGATAAACTCGTCAGCGCCGAGGATTTCGATGGCCTCTTGTTTCTTGTTCAATGTTGTGCTGATAACCGTTACCTTGCTTCCGAAGGCCTTGGCGAATTTGACCGCAACGTGGCCCAGACCGCCCAACCCGACAACGCCGATGTGCTGGCCCGGTTTGTCCAGCCCGTAGTACTTCAGCGGGCTGTATGTGGTGATTCCTGCACAGAGCAGGGGAGCGCCTCTATCGAGGGGAAAATTCTCCGGCCAGCGGATGATGAAATCCTCGTCCGCCGTCAGGATGTTCGAGTATCCGCCGTAGGTAGGTGTTCCGTCCGCCTGGATGGCACCGTAGGTGAACGTCGGCGTGGGGCAGTAATTCTCAAGATCGTTGGCGCATTGGTCGCATTTCCGGCACGAATCAACCAGGCAGCCCACGCCCACCTTGTCTCCAACTTTGTACCTCTCGACCTTAGATCCGACCTCCGTCACCACTCCAACGACCTCGTGGCCCGGAATCAACGGATAAATCGCGTTCCCCCACTCGTTCTTGATGCTGTGGAGATCTGAGTGGCAGATCCCGCAGTAGAGCACCTTGAACTGTACGTCGCGCTCGCCGGTAGGGCGTCGGGTGAAGTTTAACGGTGAGAGAACGCCGGTGGAGTCCCTGGCGGCCCATCCTATCGCCTTCACTGATTCCACCATTTTTCAGATCTGATTCAGACTTCAGAGTTATCTTCTTGTTCTCTCAGATTTGGGTCAAGGACTGAGTGTAGTGGAGCATGGAGGCTAGGTTATATATATAGATACAAAACCTTGGGAGGGCTCGCTGACCTAATCGATGAGGTGGCATCCCCGTGGTTACGTCACCACCGATGGATGACGTGAACAAGATTCGTCGCATCTTGAACTCGTGGCAAACGTGAGCGGGAGAAAGTACCCAGCTGGAATAGTCGAGAAATGTTTAAAATTAAAATAAAATTAAAGGAGTTCAAATTTCAATTTTGTGAAAAATATCGATTTTATTAATGGAAAAAAAACTACAAAGTTATTATTGCTGAGAAAACACTCATTCAATCAATCCTCACATGTAGTGCGGTAAGCTGTCTCATATATTCATATTTTGTTGTTTGTAAGCTCTACTGAAAAGTAGCTTTTTGCTTTTCAATTGTAGAAATTTTTTTTGACTATTTGTGATTTTGTCTTTTGGCGGTGGACGAAAAATCCCCAAAAGCCAAAAGCTCTATAGGGTAATTTCTGAGAAACTTAAGGCGGTGACAATTTTATAATTATTTAAAAGTCAAAAACTTTTAATTCTACCACAAAATTGACGCTAATTTTTAGAAATGCCACGCACCGCTCTTCGAAAGGCCAGTGCAAGGAACCGGTCTTTGGAAGACCGGTGTATCATTCCACCGATCTTCCAAAGACCGAGCGTTATTAATAACGTTAATTACGCTTTATTAAGAACATACCACCTTCGGAAGACCGGTGATGTCATCAACACATACGGATCTTCGAAAGACTCGGTCACAATAGATAACAGACTTCTTTTTGTATGACTTTGGTGGCCTCCTCACCCCATTACCAACCCATCCCGAATACGGTGAGTTGGCCAGGTTATTCCTAACACTATCTACATAATCGCCAACTCTTTGAAAAATTGTAGCCTCGGCCTAGTGTTTTACTGTCTACTACCTTCCACTTGGTGCTTGTGCAAACTCTTTTTAAGTGTCGAATGAGTTCAGTTGCTCTGGTACATAGGTTTACGCATCCACACACAGGCGAAAATGTAAGCTTTTCTCGAGAAACCAGCTGATTTCACAGAAACTCTTGACCTGCTCCAGGTCCTCGGAAGTATCAAGATAACTTGTTCTGTGTATAATCATGTCTTGATCAATCATGTCTTGCTTACTTTTGGGTTTGTCTCAGCGTTTTCAGGCAACATAACTTGGCTGCTTCGAGGAAAATGGAGCTTCTCAGTTTGCCTTCTTTGTTTGAATAGCTGGACCTGTCGTGAATAAATTACATGTTCAACATGCATTCCTTGTATAGCTAAAAACTTGTAATTTATATCCAAAACACTCTATAAATTATCATGCAAGAACCTGGAAACATCATTACTACAAATTCATAATTTATATCGTTCATACAACACATGCGGTGTGTGAAAGAGCACACATGTATTCTCTAGTCTGAGAGTGTCATTCTTGTGATTGCATGAGTGCAGATGCCTAAGGGCTCCATATTCTAATGCACATCCTTAAGATACTGCAAATAATGATTTGTACATTGCCTGTGGCCTCCATAAACTATGTACCTAAATAAAAAGAATCAAATGCAGGAAGAAACTTTAAACTTAGAGACGGGAGAAGTAATACATGTATGAAGCATGCAAGTTTTGGCGAATAAAAAAAAGCATCTTGCCCAAAGGAAGATCTGCATGTATAAATTAACCGCATCTCCGGTGATTGTAAACATATGTGTGCTTCATTCAAGGTCATGTAATCGACTGATAGAGAAATTCAAATAGCATGGATAGAGCATTGCACATTCTCAACAAAAACAGACCAGCATAGCATTTCATATCCTCAACAAAAACAGACCATAATAGCGTTGCACATGCTCAACAAAAACTGACGGAGACCAGCATGAAAAGCCATCCGGGCATAAATTTTCATAACTCCAATATCAAAGCCAATACAATTTAATCTGTTGCGACAGCTGACCTTCTCTCAGTTATAGCCAGCTAACCCATGTTTCACCCAGTGTTCGAAAAGTCGGCCACCCTGGCGATTAGGCGGCCAATTAGTCGGCCAATATTTCATTGGCGCACCGACTTAGGCCAAATCGGCCTGGTTGGGCGGCCCACACACTGAGACGGCCGTCCACACCAATTAGTCTGGTCACCACAGCGATTAATCGCCCAGCACGAGCATTTAGTCGGCCGCCCGAACGGGTTGAACGGGCCATCCAGCAGTAAATAATTTAAACTTTAACTCATTAATATATTGATAAATTAATTAACAATGGACACACATGATTTGAATTTGAGAAGTAAGAGCGCGTGTTTGCGATATGTCATCCGGTATTAGAAAATTTCTCTGTGTTTGATAATATTTTATAAAAACGGTTACTCAAATGCAATACATTAAGGGAGTATTTGCAAATGCTTTTGAAAGTTGCTTTTGGAGGTTGTACCGCACTTTTGATTTTTTAATTGTTTGTCAGAACAACTTCGGCTTCTGCTTTAGAGGTACAAAAGCTGTTTTGGCCTATAATTCAAAAGTAAAGGAGGAGATGATTCTGCGGTGGAAAAGCAGGTGGCAACATTTTTGAAAATAAATGAAATACATATGTAAGACCATATTACCTTTATCATTTCTTCAATCTTCTTCAATCTCCTTCAATCTCCTTCAATCTCATATCGTCTGAATTTCTGGAAGAGTAAAATTGAATTTTCCTTACATAAATATAAGAAAAACTATTTTTAATTAAAAATATTTGCAAACACTACTATTAAATTTTTTCTGTAGCACCACAATTTTTGCAAACACACAGTATTTTTTACAAATCACTTTTTTTAATTTTCTCCATTGAAAAGTGTTTTGCAAAAGTAGAAGCATTTGTAAACATACACTAAACTAAATACAGCTTAATCATCCCATGAAAAATATGAACCTATTAAATGCCTACTTTGCGCGAGGTATTTTTGATTCTAATTGTGCTTATAAGCACCTTTTAAAATAAAATGATTTTTTTGCGTAATACAAGTACTAGTGTTTTTTTTACAACCTCTCTCTTCTTAAAAATAAGTACTTCATGGGTTGCTTTTTTTGCTGCTTAAAAATAATTATGATATTTTTGTAATAATATTCAAATATAAATATTTTTATGACTAAATTAACTTTATCTAATATATTTTAATTAAATAGAT
>JAOYMZ010010717.1:0-21151 GCA_025802335.1 Pinguicula primuliflora
GTAACTTTCAAATTAATAATATGCAAACACTGTATTTTGACTTTTGTTGTAGACAAGCATATTTTGCAAACACTTTTTAGTTTTTCAATGGATGCTCCTTTTTCCAGAAGACCTTCTGAGAAGCTACTTTTACATAAGAATAAGAACTTGCAAACATTCCCTTAGTAGTCGTTAAATGCAACCAAATTAGTGTAGGGAATCCAAAGTCTGGTCCACCCAACCAATAAATTCCTTGTTGGGTGGGCTAAACCCTTATCTGCTCGACATTATTTTTTTTTTTCAACATATGAAACACCCAAAATTGTGACAGACTCTCTAAGCATATTATGGCGAGCAAATATGAGAATTCTTATAGAGTGATTCTACATGAAGGAAATGTGATTCGATTGCCCCAATATTATACATGGTGGAGAACTACTCTCAACTTGATTAGAATTGGAGAATGGTTCTGGAAATCATCAATTAAGAATTTTTTTGGTGATGACCATGATACTAATTTTTGGGAAGATAATTATAGACTGTGATTTATTATCGAATCTATACCATGTAGCATAAGATAGATTCAGGAATCATTTCACAAAAGCAGGTATATGCAAACAACATTCAATCTACATGGACCTGACTATGGACATGAGAACTCACACATCCGGAGTTGGTCCAACAATCTGATTTGAAGTAACAAATCTATGAATGTATGTTGACAGATGATAAACCTGATCAATAGATATGGAAATTGATAGGAGATGACAAATATATCTCAAAATCAGCCTCCATTGAGATTCTACAAGAATGTGAGAACCATTTCTCAAAAGCTGCTTGCTTGGCGAAATTGTGGACCAAATTTGCGTCGCTCAAGGAAGGAACTTTTATGTGAAGATTGTATCACAATCTTACACCAATAGACAATCTAATCATGTGAGGAGTTAATGCAGATGACGATTCAAGGTGCAAATTGTATGAAACCATCCAGGAGGGTGTATCCCATCTTTTCTTTCACTGTGATTTTCCAAAAAGATTTGTGACAAAACTTACTTGTGGATCCTTGGCCGAATTGCCCAATTCTTAGTGGATTCTTGGCAAAGCTTTGGGATTCATATGAATCTTATTGGATGCAGATTATTGGAAGTGTGTATTGTCGTCCGTCATTTGGGCTCTATGGTTCTGCATAAATTAATTGATCTTCAAGCAAAAGAGGACGATAAAATATGAAGTGATCCAGAATCAAGATCCACCTCTGGGAATTGGGTTGAGCACAAAATCTGTTGCCGAGATATACAATTATGGAATGTGAAAGACTTCAATATGAAGACCACTACTTCTCAAGACTATTTTCTCTGCACACGATACACACCTAAGAACAACATTGTTGAAATGAAGGGCTCAATGTCCCACACCGGTATTATCAAATGAAAAACATACGTATAAATATGGAAAATAGTGGGGGACTCAATACCTTAGGTTTAAGGTTTTATCGAGAATATCTGCATTCTTAATATATATAAAAAAAATTCCACATATGCACCCGCCACATGCGCTTGGCATACTCGAGACCACTCATATGAGTTCGAAGACATATGGGCTGTAAGTTCTATATATATAACAAGTCAAACATATCCGTCATATAGGATAATCAGAAAAAAAATATATATATAATGGGGTAGGTTCCGGTGACATGATTTTATACATCAATGTATAAGCTTGTGCTCAATTTCGTCAACGGGCAACCCTAGTGGCCGGAATTGAAAATCATGTCTAAAATCCTATTTTTTTTACTGTCACCGGATCATGCACCATATATAATACCAACAAACATACATGTGTGTGTGAGGGCCCGCTGGAAGTATTTGTGCTTAGTAGAGCTTTCGGGTGGATGGACTTTGGTTCAAGTGCCACTATTTTTGTCATATCTGACATGTTGGTTGGACAACTAGCAATGTTCACATCCATGTCCAGGCATGCATGAATATCGCCTTATGCGTACATGGAGTCCATAAAATCGGACGACAATGTGCGCATTAGATAATTTTTATTTTTATTTTTTTTCATTTTGTTTCATCTGTTAGGGTTTAATTTAGAGTATAAATAATGATTAGTTAACTTTTTCGGTTATATTATCAACTTATAAGATTAAACCAAGACATTGCATACACAAAATAAAATTAACCAACACAATAAATAGGTGGGTTTATATATAAACACGTATATGGAAATATTATCACAACCCTCCATTTAATAAAAAAGGATGGTCAAGATTAAATAATAATAGATAGTCACAGGAGTTATTTCTCAATCATTTATCCTCCTTTGCAATAGAAATTAGAAAACAATTATTTGAAATTTAAGACATTTCTCAATTCCTGTGCTGTTTGGCCATGAATCTCTCCTACACAGTCACGGCATTGGGAGTGGCGGAGGAGGGACGGCGGAGGAGGGACGGCGGAGGACGGATGCCGGAGGAGGGACGGCGGAGGAGGGACGGCGGAGGAGGATGGCGGAGGAGAAAGAGGAGTCGCATATTTGAGAAGAAAGATGAGACGCGGAATTGAGAAAGAGAAAAGAGTTGTGTCCACCCTATAGAGGAGAAAAGAGAAAAGTCACGTGACTTTTTTATTTATATTTAATCCTGATCAATAAATTGTATTAAATGGAGGGTTGTGATGATATCGTTTAAATATAGGGTACTTGATCTCACCCCTATAATAAATAGTGTATCTCATAAAATCAAAGGTCAACTTTCAAAATTAAATCAAAATGTCAATACAAATCAATATTAGAGATGATATATAATGAGTACATAATACCATAATCTTAATTTCATATAGTATAAACTACAAAGGAGTAATGATTTGGCAATGGTTGATTATTATGCGAGAAATTTTCTAGTCCCGAATGCTTATGTCCGATTAATGAAATACGGTCCCTAATTGTAATCCTAGCCGTTGGTGTTATGATCCAACAGCTAAAATCAATCTAATCTTTGAGTTAAATTTTTATTAATAGTTATATTTTTAAAATGAGATTATCTTAACCATTTTTATGGGTAGATTATGAAAAACACAATCCAACATTTTCATAATCTAATCTTAACCATTAGATTACAACATTAACGGTTAAATTATAATTCGAAACCGTATATCAATAATCAGGATATAAGCATTCGAGACTAAAAGATTTTACAAAATTATGCACAATTCAACACAAAGTTACGTATAGAAGAAGATGATTGCATAAAATATTGTCAAATAATTCACGCTGCAAATAAAAAAAGAATTTGTGACTAAATGATGAGCCCCAATAGTTGAATATAATAATATAATGATGGAATGGAAAACAGAATGAAAAGAACCCTAGGGGTAAAGCCCACAAATAAATAAAGTTAAATAATGATTATATTATAGGCTTTAAAGGAGTCATTTATCACGCTTATCTTCATATGTGGCAGATATAGAGATAGTGTACATGGTGATTTACATTAGAATATATAAATGATGTATTATTTAAAAATAATTAAATATCATATATTTAAAAATTAATTAACAAAAATTAGATGGAGTCCGCAATTGTGGACGGATCTCATCTGCATATGTTGGTTGGACATATCTGCATTCATCACATTATCGGACAATGAATGTCGGACACTGCTCGAGGGAGGACTATGCGGAGAGTGGTGTCCGACAGATACTATGATAGCCCTAGGGTAGGTTTAGTAGTAAGGATGGATGAGTGAGATATAGTGAGATGGGAAAAGATATCCGACGTTTAGTACGCAGTATTATATAGGATTTTAGGGCTGTAAGATTAACTAAAAAACTCAATTATCCCCCAAATCTCATAGATTTAGAAAGAAACTAATCCATCAAAATCTACTTTTTTCCCCAGGTCAAATGGGAATTTTTTTTCCAAGCTTTCCTGACTACTAAACACAGAATATAGTGGGATAATTTTTCAAAATTCCACTATATTTTATATACTAAACAGGTCCCTAATGCTTAGTCGTGAACTAATCTTATAAAATAGTCGAGGGATTTAACATTTTTACTTTAATACATGTTTTTTTTTGGTAGGTATTACTTTAATACATATGATAGATTTTAATAGTTTGCGACTTTATTTTTTTTAGCAAGTCAGTTTGCAATTTTATGATTGGTGTAAATATTGTAGCGGGTTGAAAGATAATAAATACAATTTTAATTAATGAATAAACTTGATTTGCAAAAATAAACTCCACGTTTTTTTTATAGATAAAAATAAACTCCACGTGATCAACTTACCCCAAGAAAAAAAAAAACTCGTCATCATCAGAGCCAAATACCACCTTCACGTTATTGCCCAACCCGACCCAAACGTGTCACAGGACAAATAATGGGGCAATTTTTTTGTGCCACAAAGTTAGGTTAAGATTTTGAATTTGACACCGCCCGTCCTTTCAAAAGCGAGGAATTAGTCCAGATCTTCTCAAAGACGAGATTTATAAATCCTGGCCTTCCGTAAGTCCGGTATCATTAATGTAGTTAATTGTGATGGTTAGGGAGACCCAACTTTTGGAAGGTCGCGATAAAGTACTGCACTTCGCAATGTCGAGAATTTATCCCGACTTTCGATTTTGGGAAGAGCGGATCTTCATTCAAATACCAACATATCTCCTGTCGAGTGTTTTATTTTATTATGTGCATAATATTTATTTAATCATAATTTTTCATTAGATAATGAGAAATTATTACATATCTGAATTTTACGCCGGTAGTGGTTCGTCTGAGCAATAAAATTTAGTCTAGATGGAGGGTGAGAACCACCTTGCAGTCCCCAACCAACCATACCGCCATGAGAAGCCACTTAAATATTTACAGATCCGCAAGCTGATTCGGTGGGTCCCGTAGGAGGTAACGTTCTTGATTTTGAATCTGAAAGTGACGATGACGGTGAGGATATGCGCCCGATCTGACTATGACTTCGGGTAGATCAGATGTACCCAACAGCGTTAGATAGTGGTCCTTCCAAGTAGCACCATGATAGATATCCTCTATTGGGGACTCTATGTCAATTCACCCTCCATGAGCACAAGTCGTTTTGACGACGACATTGGTATGATAGAGGTCGGCCAATTATTTCGGGATAAATCTCATTTGCAGCTGTCCGTAGAGAAGTATCATATTGTGCACGCCAAAATTAAATTTAGTGTGTACAAGAGTGACACGAAAAGGTGGTTACTCCGGTGCAAGGACTTCGATAATACCTCTTGCGCGTAGAATATGAGTGCATGTTTCTGGCCCAATAGGTGCAACTGGGAAATCATCAAAATGGGCTACTCACGCATGTGCGAAGCTAGTGTGGTTAACGATTATCATTGCAATCTCAGGAAAATTATCGCCGCCCACGAATTGATTGGTCTAATAATTAAAAATTCGGGTACACAACACTTGAATAATGGCAGTTTATTTATTTACTTTTTATTTTTATTAACATACTTGTAGTTTATTATTTTTTAACACTAATGAGTTTGATATTTTAGGACTTCCAGCACAACATCTGCAACAGCTGATACTGTCTAAATATTGTTTTGAAGTCAAGTATTCAAAAGCCTGGTTTGTCGTATAACGAGTAACAGAGGTGGTGGTCAGAAGTTTGCTTACATATTTAGCATTACTACAGTACTGGAATCCTTCAATTGTGGTCGATTGGGCTCTAATGGATAAAGATAATCCCACTGAAAAGGAGCTGATCTATGTGTTCTGTGCTTTTGGGCCGTGCATTGTCGGTTACCAATACTGTTGGTATGCCCTATTCAAATGTGGTCGACTGGCTCTAAGAGATACAAATAATTCCACTGAAAATGAGCTGATCTACGTGTTATGTGTTTTTGGGCCGTGCATTGCTAGTTACGCATCTCTATTGTCCTTTCAAGCAAAAATTATCCTTCAAGAAAAATGTAATTTAGCTAAAATAATATAATGCATGTAAAATATTATAAAAAAATTTACACCCAAATGCACTTCAAATTACTACTTCGCTTTGTAACTATACTTGAAGATGAGACATTGTTTGGTTTGTTGGTATTGGAATCGCAGAACCCTCCTCGTCAGGGACAAAGTTTTAGGGACAATGCCCACTCTGTCCATGACAAAAGATTTTGGACGTCTGATTGAACTCCAAGATTACAAAAATCAAGCTGAAATGTCTCCCTCGGAAAAATTTAGAAGCCATCACTGCCCTTTCTTCCTGGACGTATCGATTCCTTTCACCGCTATCCCTCCGTCGCTCATTAGCACCAGCCCCCCAACTCTGCCCAAAGCACCAGCCCTCATCCCTTCATCTCCCATCCCATGCCAAAACCAATTTCCGCGGTTCCCCCACGGGGACGAGAAGCTACCTGGCTACGGCGGCAAAATGCCGCTTTCGACACTCCGGGAATTAGGAATGTCCATTTTCCTGCTATTTCTGTGGCCTGTCGATGATGTCCTCCAATGCCGGAGATGCTTATGCCTGCAATTTGAAATAAATGAATGAACAAAATTCTCCTTTAACTTCAGCAATCAAATTGGCCCAAACAATCAAATTAGGATTATGAACGAACAAAATTCTCCTTTAATAGAAGGAAAATCACGTAAAAGTCGGAGTAAAAAGCCATTTCAGCAATCAAATTGGCCAAACAATCAAAACCCAATATAAAACTCTGAATATTTTTCAAGGGTTTATTGACAAAATGCATACCTTACCTATATCTTGGAATGCGCAGGGATGCATACCGTCTGAAGTGATGACACAGATGTCTGATTCACGCATCTCAACGGAGACGGCGAAATGCGGAACTGCAATCATGCTCAACAACTTCTCGAATTGGACCATATTTTTCAACTAATCTTGAAAAATGGGTTAAGTATCAACTGAATCAACTGATGTATCCGTCGAGATGAATAGCGTAAACTCTGAAATGTTGAGGAAAAGCCAGCAACCGATGTGCAGAAAAATTTAGAAAGGCAAACAAGATTTTTGTAATCTTGGCCGTCAATAAATTTGACGGCCGGAACTTTTTGTCTAGCACAGAGTGGGGTTTGTCCTGAAACTTTGTCCGTGAGGAGAATGATGTCATTTGAAGGGTAAATTATTGGTGTGTTTATATTTTTTTTTATAGGTACTGTATAATATTTACAGTATGTACAGGTTGGGCCACACCACAGATGATTATAGTGTGTTTATATAGTAAAAGACTTGCTCTTCCCAAAATCGGGATTTCAAAAATCTCGGTTTTCCAAAAGCTAGAACAAATTCCTTGGGTTGTGAAATGCTAGAGTATATCTCGGACTTTCAAAAGTCAGAACAGCCTAACCACTACAATTAATTACATTAATGACCTTAGGTATAAATCTTGGGAAAATTTTTGCCTTTCCCATCAAGTTTTTTCCTATTTTTGAATATGCCATCAACCGATCTTTGGAAGACTCGTAGAGCCTACCGGTTTTCGAAAGGCCGGTACTATAAATCACCGGTCTTTCCAAATCCGATTGTAATTAACCATCTTAATCACTTGGATTAGCACAAATCAGATTTTTTGTGCGTCACCAAGCACAAATCAGATTTTTACCCCATTCTACCGCTAAGGGGTCTTCAAATCTTCAAAGTCGACCAAGATCTTCAAAAGCTACTTCTCCAAGAATCAGAGAAAAAACTGTCACAGTCATCTGCTCGCTTGCCGAATCTGGAAGTTGCGAGACCTGGCTCGTCGCAGAAGGTGTTCTTCCACCACTTATAAGGCTCGTGGAGTCCGGGAGTGCTGTTGGCAAAGAGAAGGCTACAATTGCCCTCCAGAGGCTGTCCATGTCGTCTGTCAGTCCGGTGAGTCAGTTTCACAGGCTGCTGCTGCTTGTGCATTGAATAATATATCTACCGTACCAGAGGCATGCCAAGCCCTGGCTGAAGAAGGGATTATCAGAGTTATGACCAGTCTTCTTTCTTCCGGGATTTTGATGGGATCCAAGGAATATGCAGCTGAGTGCTTGCAACGCCTCACTTCCAGCAATGAAAATCTTAAGAATTCGGTTGTATCAGAAGGTGAAATAAAGAACCTGCTGGCCTATTTAGATGGTTCACTACCTCAAGAATCTGCTGTGGGGGCATTGAAAAACTTGGTTGGCTCTGTCTCCATGGAGGTCCTCATTTGTGTCGGCCTCCTCCTGAGGCTTGTTCATGTGTCTTCAAATCACCGGTCTTCAAATCTTCTAAGCCGACCAAGATGTGTGCTGGGGGCTTGTTTCTGTGAATTTGCCGGTTCTTCTCCTTGGTACAGAAATGGCAAGTGTCAAACTCTTAGCTATTGTCGGCAACTACATTGATGGCACAAAGAAATTTCAACAAAAGCATCGAACATGTTGAAATAATGAGAAGAGAAGTTGGACAGAGTAGGACGATGCGCATGAAATTAAAAAATAGTTCACACTACTATTTTCACGCGTTTTCTTCCCTATAAAAGGATGAACTCATTCATTTGTTTGATCATCCCGAAATCTCCGAGTCTCATTAGAGAGAAAAATACTAGAGAGAAAAATAGAGAGTTTGTGTGTTTATTCTTTATTCTCTAGAGAGATTACAAGTGGTATCTCCTAGTAGTCTAAAGAGATGTAACTCCTATATTCTTTCATAGTGGAATTCTTCTATCACTGCCCGTGGTTTTTCCCCTGATTTGTTTAGGGGTTTTCCACGTAAATCTGTGTGTCCTATTTAACTTCAGTATTATTTCCTACAAATTATTAGCTGCAGTTTGACTCTATCGGTCCTATTTTCACAACATTAGCATTACTAGCATTCTGAAACCCATTGAAACCCAAGATTGAGATACAGCGAAGAAGCAAAAGTTTAATTGCCTAAATTGTTGTTCTTCGGTTTGCAGTTCCATCATCTTCCGACGGTGAGTTTTTTTTCTTGTTTGAGCATCTACCAGACTTGGAAAGACTGGTGATTGATAGTATCGGTCTTCGAAAGATTGATAGGTTCTATCCATCTTCCAAAAACTGCTGATGCCATATTCAAAAATGGGATAAAACTTGTGACAAAAGCACAAATTTTGTCACAAAACCCGAGATAAATTACCGCCCTTTGGAAAGGCACTATGCGTCACATTCAAAAGATTCGCCTGACTTCGGGTACCAACAAATAATGGCATGAGATAGGGTTGGTAATTTTGCCCCGCCCCGGTGGTTCGACCCGGACCCGCCCCGGCGCGGGGCGGGTCTGGGGCAGGGGTAGGTGTTCCGTCCCGGACCCGCCTCACTACTTTGATATTTATTTTTAATATACTTGTTTTCTTTTAACGGTTTTAAAGTCTATAAATTTAGAAAAAAATTAAAAAATAAAGTTCATAAAGAATAAAATAAAGATTAAAATTGTTAAAGTATTTTTTTTCAAGATTTTAATATTTTTTTCCTAATTTAATTTATTTTTCTACTTTAATAAATATTTTTATATTAATTTTTTAAAATGAATTTGTGTACACGGGATGGGGCGGGACGGATCCGGATTGCCCGGCCCATGGTTATGGTTTTCTTGTACATAAGACCAAGAAAAAATTAAAAAATAAAATTCATAAAGAATAAAATAAAGATTAAAATTGTTAAAGTATTTTTTTTTAAGATTTTAATATTTTTTTTAATTTGATTTATTTTTTTTTATAAATTTTTTATATTAATTTTTTAAAATTAATTTGTGTATGGCCCATTGCCACCCCTACCATGAGATAGAGAGAGAGTCTTATCAAACACAGTTATCCCAAAAGCTCTGCCGGTAATGGCTGCTTTTCTCCACAGTGCTTACTCCGTCAGACTATCTTCCAATGTTAATGAATTCAGCGCGAGTAGAAATCGGATTCCACAATCGAGACCGAGCTGTATTTCTCTCAACAGTAAGCTTCTCTCGGGATGCTTCTATCAAAATGTTTATTATTTAGTTGGTGGATATACATAGTGTGCTCTCGTTGATGTGCATTGAATTGTTACAGGGAGGAAGCTTGTTGTGAGTGCTGCTGAAACTGATGCAAACGAAGGTCCAGTGGATCATTTGTTTCCATCTATTTGTGCATATTCGGGTTTTGTGTTAATTGAGTTTTATTGAAGTGATTGAATGGTGTGGGTTGCTACAGTTAGATTGATTTTTTATGTACAGACTTTTGAATGTGTGGCAGTGGGAGCAAAGGCACCGGGTACCGCTCCAACCCAGACCGGTTCGAGTGTTAATCAGATTCTTGGTATCAAAGGAGCCAAGCAAGAAACTGTTAGTGCAGTCAGTTCATATTAAAGATGCATTTATTGAAAACTGAATTTCTTGTTGTAGTTCTATCAAAATCGAGGAAAACCTCCCGCTGATACGAACGGTACTATGCGTAGTTTTAGTCAATTTGCGTTGTGCATCTTCAGGACAAGTGGAAAATTCGGCTTCAGCTAACGAAGCCGGTTACATGGCCTCCTCTTATCTGGGGTGTTGTCTGTGGTGCTGCGGCATCAGGTATTTGCTGCTATTACATTTTCATAACCAGTAACTTCTTAGATTTAGTTGCCTCATGAGCTTATTTTGGAAAGCAAGCGCACTGAGGATTGATAGACTAACTATAGATGAAATTTGAACAGACCCGACCGAATGCGCGTGGGTCAATATTTAATGAATGTAGGCTTATCACTCTTAAAAGCAAGCCAATAGAATGAAGCAACACGTATCATTATATACTAGTTGGTTTTTATGTTTTTAATCAGTATGGAACAAATATCTGTAACAACTATTTCATTCTACTCTGTTTATTAATGAGAAAAAAACATTTCTATAGTCTGTGTTTAAAAAAATAATTATCTAAATTCCCTATTTACACTGTTCCCACTTTCATGTAGGAAATTTTCACTGGACGCCGGAGGATGTAGCCAAGTCTGTTGTATGCATGTTGATGTCAGGTCCCTGTTTAACTGGATACACTCAGTTACATAATACATTTATCATTATATTCCTACTCATATTACGGCTTACTTAAATAATATAACTTCACTTAAAGCTTTCAGTTGAGCAATTTGTTGTTGTTATAGACAATGAATGATTGGTATGATAGAGAAATTGATGCTATTAATGAGCCTTATCGCCCGATTCCTTCTGGAGCAATATCTGAGGATGAGGTACAGGATCTCTTGCTTTGCTCTCATTTTTTAGGGAACATGATCATTTAACTAATCATCAAAATGTCACCAGGTGATTACGCAAACATGGGTGCTGCTCTTAGCAGGTCTTACCTTGGCTGGTATTCTAGACATTTGGGTAGGTCCCAAACACTGCATTTTTTGTGATTTATTCTTCATTTTCTCCACTGGAAGTCTCTCTATATAGGCAGGGCATGATTTCCCGGTGATATTTTACCTAACTGTTGGTGGATCCTTGCTGTCCTATATATATTCCGCTCCACCTTTAAAGGTATCCATATCAGTGCTCGCCTAGCTGTATATATCACTTCGGAACTTCTGAGAACAATTACAACACATTGCAGCTCAAACAAAATGGATGGACTGGCAATTTCGCCCTTGGATCAAGCTATATTTGTTTGCCTTGGTGAGTTTAATGACTTGAGGCATTTCTTATGTTATAACTAATCAATAATATTTGACCGTTTCTCAAAAAATGAAATGTCTCAATAATAAAAAAAAAGGAAAAAAAGGCTCAACATGCTCAGTCACATTTCTCTACATTTACCAATCGTAGGTGGGCTGGTCAAGCATTGTTCGGGACCCTAACACCTGATATTATTCTTCTTACACTGCTCTACAGCGTAGCTGGTGTATGAAAATCCTAAGTTCGTCATATTCTGTTTATAGCCTGCATTATTAAGTTCGTCATATTCTGTTTATTGCTATTGTTAATGACTTCAAGAGTGTTGAAGGAGATCGCAAAATGGGACTTCAGGTATCTTGTAGCGCCATGTCTTAAAATATCTGTGATTTCTGTGTACCACCGTAGAACTATATGCTGTAACTTTCCTGCAGTCGCTTCCCGTAGCTTTTGGCACTGAAGCAGCAAAGTGGATTTGTGTCAGTGCTATAGACTTAACGCAGATATCTGTGGCAGGTACAATCATATACCTCAACCCTGTTATATATTCTCCTAAAAGGATGTAGGATTTACTTGTTTCTTTCATCCCTGCAGGCTATCTTATAGGTTCTGGTAAACCATACTATGGTTTAGCACTTCTTGGTCTAATCGCACCACAAGTATTTTTCCAGGTAAAGAGTGCTGCCATTCAAGTATGAGTTCTAGATTTGCAGATAAGGAGAGTTTTGTTTAATCTTTGATGCAGTTTAAGTACCTTCTCAAAGATCCAGTGAAATACGACGTAAAATATCAGGTAAGTCTTTCAAGCCATATTCTGTAGATTAATGCTAGTAATACATGAAGATTACCCCAATCAGAATCCCCAGAAAATCGAATAACTCTCCCTTGGACCTGTATCCTTATCCCTGAAAGTCAAACTTCCTCTTATGCAATTCTCGAATCTCAGGCAAGCGCGCAACCGTTTCTAATATTGGGTCTGCTAGTCACGGCATTGGCCAGCAGCCACTAAATCTCCTTCTCAGAGATGAAAGAAGGGACCCGAGATGGTGGAGCAATATGCCAGCAAAATGTTAATGTAGGAAACCAACAGTGTCCATGAAGCTTATTTGAGGTAGGTACGTGAGCTAGAGTGGCCATTGTTATTTTTTCTTCTTTTAACAGACAGCATCAGCATGACCATGTGATATCCCGTAAATGCAATTTCACTTCGTTGATCTGCATGAGTAATGATTCCTGAAGGCATCTAAAATAGTCATTGACTTAATCAGCATGAAAAGTAAACTCTGTATATTTCTTATGATAGCTCAAGCTGGATCACGACCAATTCTAATGTGTCACACAGCTTCTTGATAGTAGGGTAGGACCAATTGCTGACTTGCTGTCCAGCAACTTGACTTTGTTAAAACAATATTCTTTATCTTGTAAAAATGTCTTACCCGGATTATAAACATATATTATCTCACGCATACACACGCACGAGCACAAACCCATCCGATAGGATTTAACTGTGGGTTGATATTTTACCAACTCTTCTTATTTCGTCTTGTTCTGTGCAGAGACCACCATGTTGGTAATTATTTTTGGAAAACACTATTCGTACTACAAAGCTACTGAATTTTTAAACCGAATAAGGTTAAAATTACATCCTTATCCCCCTGTAAAAATGTTGTTGTGTTAAGTTGCCCAAGTTTTTTTGATCTTTTCCCCATGCTTTCGGTTGCCTTTTTCGGTTCCTTGTAGTACCGATGGCACTCATTATTTTTTTGGCTGAAAAACATGGAGTTGACTTCATCTTTTCTCATTTGAGGTCTCCGCAGGACAAAGTCAACTGGGACATTTCCAGGAAGGCTGTATGATCATTTAATTGCATACGCTAGACATGATCAATAAACTGCCAATATCTCTGCAATGACAGATCAGTCAATGGCCATGCTCATCCCAGTAGCATTGATCCTCTTCACCACCATAACCTCATCATCCGCCGCCACAAACTCTACCTTCTCCAACGCCACCGCCGACACATTCAACATTCTTAAAGCCCCCACCATCACTAAGCACGGTTGCCCCAGCCAATGCGGAAACCTCACAGTACCTTACCCCTTCGGCATCAGCCGCGGCAGCGGCTGCGGCATCGGAAGCTGGTTCGAGCTCAACTGCAGCTACGCCTTCGTTCCTCCCAGAGCTTTCCTAGGCACCATCCAAGTCTACGAGATCTCCGATAACCAAATGCGAATCTCCAACGTCGTGGCACGGAGATGCTACGACCGCTCGGGAACCACAGTCCTCCAGAACTTCGCCTCCTCCGACATCACCACCACGCCCTACAGCTACTCGGAGCTCAATAAGTTCACCGTCGTCGGCTGCGACGATGTTGCCCTGGTTACCGGCGGCGGAGGGAAAAACTTCACCAGCGGCTGCGTCGCGCTCTGCTCGCGAGCAGAGGATGTGATCAGCGAAGACTGTTCCGGCATCGGCTGCTGCCAGACTTCGCTGCCGAAAGGGTTGAAGTACTATCTAACGAGTTTGGCCAGCTTGAACAATCACACGACGGTTTCGTCGTTCGATCCGTGCAGTTACGCGTTTTTCGGGGAGGAGACCCGATTTGTTTTCCGTGGGGTTCCGGATCTTTACGACCCGAATTTCACGCAGCGGGTTTTGGATACGGTTCCAATTGTGCTCGACTGGGCTATTGGAAATTTGACCTGTGCGGATGCATCAAATGCTGCGGATTATGCCTGTAAGGTGAATAGTTACTGTGTAGATTCAGATACAGGTTTGGATGGATATCGGTGCAGATGCAAGAATGGGTATCAAGGCAACCCGTATTTGGATCCTGGGTGCACGGGTAACAAAGCAGCTACTTTACTACTAATGAGCTTTTTTGTTCGAGAAGTAGGTGCTTAAGCGGCAGTATAGGCCGATTAAAAGGCCGCTTAGACTGGTGACTAGGCCATTTATGTGCTGAAGGGGTATTGACCGTCCAGCGTTCGCTTAGTGCTTTCTCGAACACTGAGTAACGTTAAGGTGTAGAACAGAATATATGAATTAAGTGACGCATGTTAATTATGATGATTGAGATTGAGATACAACAATTATATCTAAGGGTCATTATTAAAATTCGATATATAATTTATTTATTTATTAACTCGGCACCTAAAGATTTTCTTCCTGCAATTTTGCTGATATTCAGATATTGATGAATGTGCGGACATAAACTTGAACGACTGTGTAAACATTTGCACCAATACTGCTGGGAGTTTCAACTGTTCTTGCCCCAACGGACAATATGGAGATGGCAGAAAGGAGGGACAAGGTTGCATTGCTCATAGCTCCCAGTTCCCTGTAATGAAGGTGTCTTTAGGTACTTTCTTTTCCACTGTAAAAATCTGCAATCTTTCATTGTTAGATCACATTTGTTTTACCGTCTACCTTTTTTTTTCCAATTCAGGTATTGGATTTGGTTTCTTGGCTTTAGTTATTGCTGTAACATGGCTGTATTTCGTGTTCAAGAAGAGGAACCTTATCCATCACCGTCAGAAGTTCTTCCAACAGAACGGTGGTTTTCTACTGAAACAGCAGATTCGTTCCAACGAAGGGTCAGTTGAATCCACCAAAATCTTCACCGCTGAAGAGCTCGAACGAGCCACGGACAACTATTCGGAAGACAGGATCCTGGGAAGAGGCGGATACGGCACCGTCTATAAAGGGATTCTCCCCGACGACAACCGCATCGTAGCCATCAAGAAGTCCCGAGTGATGGACGAGACCCAGATCGAGCAATTCATAAACGAAGTCGTGATCCTAACACAAATCAACCATCGAAACGTGGTTAAGCTTCTCGGGTGCTGTCTGGAGTCCGAGGTTCCACTGCTGGTATATGAATACGTCTCCAACGGGACGTTGTTCGAACACATCCACAACAGACGGGCAGGTGCTCTGGCTTGGCTCTCTTGGGACAATCGTCTGAGGATCGCTTCAGAAACCGCCGGCGCTCTGTCGTATCTCCACTCCGCAGCTTCGATTCCCGTGATCCACCGTGATGTGAAATCAGCCAACATTCTTCTGGACGAATCGTACATTGCAAAGATTGCTGATTTCGGGGCATCCAGACAGATCTCTCTCGATCAGACGGAAGTGACAACGTTGGTGCAGGGGACATTAGGATATCTGGATCCCGAATACTTCCACACGAGCCTGCTGACTGAGAAGAGCGATGTTTACAGTTTCGGTGTTGTTCTCGCCGAGCTTCTGACGGGGAAGAAACCCATTGATATGGATAGGAGCCAGGAACAGAGGAACCTGACGACATATTTCATCATGGCGATGAAGGAGAACAGGCTGTTTCAGGTCCTTGATGCAAGAGTGTTGAAGGAGGGATCGTTGGAGCAGATTCAGGCGTGTGCTGAATTGCTGAAGAGATGTTTGAACATGAATGGAGAAGATAGGCCGACGATGAAGGAAGTGGGTATGGAGCTTGACGGGTTGAGGAAGTTGACAAAACATCCATGGACAGAAGATCATGAAGGTGTTGATGAAGAATCTGTTGGATTGATGAATCGTGTCGTGCCTCGAGTATCTGGAGATCTTTATGATGGGCCTCCTGTTGCTGTTACATCATCCGGCGCTGATCTCTACACTGTTCCTATCGGCACCGGTGATATCTCGGAGCAGTACAGTTTGAACAGTGAGTCCACTCAAATGATGATCCAGAATGCAAACCGACCTCGCTAATGGGTGTGAGTTACCTGGTGTTGCGGGATGGATTTTTCTTCTGAATTGTGTTTCCAGATCACTCGTTTTCGCCATGTTTGCTTCCCATATTTCTTGTTGTATAGGATACGGTGGCATTCGGGCAATGCTTCCATGTTATATTTTGACGAAGCTTGTGTTATTACAATATTTGAATAAAGTCGAGAACCTTTACAGCACACAAAGCTAAGTATAGGGGAAAAACGCTACAAAATATTATTGAATAATTTGAAACACAAAATTTAAGTGTTGCACAATGTCTACATTCACGAGGAGGATTTTTTCTCTTATTTCATTCACACCGAGTTCTTGTGTTGATAGTACAATTTATAGACATTTCTAAATAAGGTAATAATTTTGAGATTTTGATATCTCAAATTCCGGGATAATGGGAGAAATTTGTGATTATCACAAATATCTCATTTCTTTACCTGTTTCTTTCCAACACTCACCTTCAAGTTGAGTGGTGTGAGGTCCAACACCTAACTTGCTTACTACTTCATGAAATTGACGTCCCGCAACTGCTTTTGTGAGTACATCTGCAAATTGATCTTCAGAGCATACAAAAAGGAGTGATATGACGCCACATTCCAACTTTTCCTTGATGAAATGCCTGTCAATCTCAACGTGTTTTATCCTGTCATGTTGTACAGGATTCTCAGAAATATGAATTGCTGCTTTATTGTCACAGTAGAGAGGACATGGTTCCTCATGATGGAATCCCAATTCTAACAACAACTTCTTAATCCATAAGACCTCAGTTAGTCATCTTGTTATGCTTCGAAAGTCCGCCTCTCAACTCAAAAGGGCCACTACTTTTTGCTTCTTACCTTTTCAAGTCACAAGATTTTCCCCGACAAATGTGAAGTATCCAGATGTGGACTTTCGGTCCACTGGGTTGTCTGTCTAATTAGCATTAGTGTATACTTCCATTCTCACATGTTCATTCTTCCTAAAAATGACCCCTGTGTCTGTAGTACCTTTCAAATATCGAACAATCCAAACAGCTGCTTCCCAATGTTCCTTTTGTGGATTGTGCATGAACTGACTCACAATCCTAACTACATATGCAACATCTGGTCTGGTGTCGAATAGGTAGATTAATTTTCCTACAAGGTGCTGGTATCTCTGCCTATCAACACTCTCGGCTCCTTCTAAGATTCGTAGGCCATGGTTTTACAACATCAGTGAATCAACGAGTTTACACTCTAAGAGGCCTGTTTTTGCTAACAAGTCAAGAATGTACTTTCGTTGTGATATGAATATACCGCCTTTTGATCTCAACACTTCTATTCCAAGAAAATACTTCAAGCTTCCCAAGTCTTTCATCTCAAACTCTTTAAACAGATTCCTTCTCAACTCTTCAATCTCCTCCTTGTCATCTTCTCTAATAACCATATCATCGACATTGATAATCAAGCAAGTGATATATTGTACTCGTCTTTTTTGGAACAGAGTATGATCTGAATTACTCTAATGATATCCATATCGTCTCATAGCTACAGTAAATCGTCCAAACATACTCTAGGAGACTGTTTGAGGCCATAGAGTGTTTTCGTGAGCCTACAAATTTCTCCTGAACGAAAACATCGAGAAAAACCGGGTGGACTCTCCATGTATACCTCCTCCTCCAAATGTCCCTGTAGAAATGCGTTCTTTACATCAAATTGATGCAGGGGCCAATCTTTGTTTGCTGCAATTGAAAACAAAACACAAATGATGTCAATCTTAGCAACTGGTGAAAAAGTTTCAGAATAGTCCACCCCATAGGTATGAGTGTAGCCCTTTGCCACAAGTCATGCTTTGAACCTCTCTACTGAACCATCAACCTTCCTTTTTATAATATATATCAACTTACATCCAACAGGTCTCTTCCCCCCGATAATGCACACTTTTCCCAATCTGATTCTTCTCCAATGCCTCCATATCTCCATTGCCCTCTTCCACTTAGGAATTTTCAAAGCCTCTTCTACATTCCTTGGAATCTCCTCAGTATATAAAGCCATGGTGAAAGCTTTAGCAGAGTTAGTCATCCTCCCCCTCAACATATTAGCCACTGGATAATTTTTGAGACCAGACACATGATCAGCAATATACCTCTTCGTGCCTATACTCCGAGTAGTCTCATCTGGAAGAACTCGTGTAGGAACAGCAGAAGAATCACCAGAACTATCAGTAGTAAGAGAATCATTAAACTCATGTACTAGAGAACGTACCTGGATATCCGGCGATGGATGATCTGACACCACAGGACCTTCAGACTGTACCACTGGGGACGAAACTGCTGTAGGTAGGGACGGACTACATGGTGGTGGTTCCGAGGACGTGGGTAGCTCTTTCTAATGTTCAGGAAAGATAGATGGCATACTTATCCAATCTAGATGGTCACATACTCTCTCCCCCTAACCATTAGATTGAGATAGCTTATTGAAATAAAATTAAGTTTCAACAAAGTCACAATGAATAGTAGTATATAGCTTTCGTGACACAGGATCATAGCATCGATACCCCTCTTGGACCTTGGTTCACTCAATTGCCCACGAATATGCATTTCACAGAACATGGATCAAACTTAGAACGATTCACTTTCAGGATATCAACAAAGACTGAACACCCGAATACCTTGGGACTCAAGGTTAGATATGCAGGGACACGAATATGAGCATATAATATTTAGAGGAGTTTCACATTTCAAGACACGAATAGGAAGACGATTAGCAAGATATGTCGATGTAGATAAGGCCTCGAGCCAAAAATGTGAAGGAACACTAGATTCAAGTATCAAAGTACATGTCATTTCAAATAAAAAACGATTTTTTCTCTCTGTCACATCCTTTTATTCAGGAGTATGGGGACAAGTACTCTGATGAATAAGACCCTGTTCACTACCAAAATTAGACATTTTTGAATTCACAAACTCACCTTCATTGTCAGATCTAAGAATTTTAATAGAATGCTCAAATTGAGTCAATAACATCATATAAAATTCAATGAATTTATCAACCACGTCACCCTTATGCTTCAAAAAATATATTCAGCACATTCTAGTACATTCATCAATAAATAGAATAAAGTATCATAATCCATTTCCCCCAACAACCAGGGCCGGATCGCAAACATCCGAATAAACAATAGCAAAAGGTTTTTCAGAATGAGATAAACTAGACACAAATGAGGCCCAATGAGCCTTAGCACGTAATTGGAAAATCAGACAAATGAGGAAATAATTTCTTTAAGTAACTATCAGAAGAATGACCTAAGTGTTGGTGTCACAACCAACTTTTCTCGGAATTTAAACTTCTAGCAGACATGACTTTGGGTGAGGTAACTTCATCGACGTAGTACAGTCCAGCCCGTTCAGTGCCACGACCAATAATCTTCTTCGTTCGGATATCCTGTAATACACAAACGACAAATACATAATCACTGTATAGTTCAATTCCTTAGTCACATGACTAATCGATAATAATTTATGAGACAAAGACTAGACTAGTAAACAACTGGATAACTTAAGAGTAGGAGTTATCTCAACCGTTCCAGCACCTTGAGCGGCAATAATTCACCATTTGCCGTTTGAATATTCGTCATCTGGGATCCCTGTCTAGAATGCAAATCAGTAGCATCAAAAGTTACGGTATCCGTCGCACCACAATAAAAAAATCCACCTTACATTTTTTCAGTCTTCACATTCACACGCGAATTCACCTTCCCAATATCAGATTCATCATAATTCCTAAAACACCCTTCCGAAAAAAACTTGACAGAATTATATAGAATATATGTAGGGGTTGCTTTTAGAAATTACAAGTATCAGATTAAGTCTTCTTATTTTTAGAATGTTCTATACAAGTGTTTAAAAATAATTATTTAAAATTTCGTTTTAATTATAAATAACAAAATTAACATTAAATTATTAAAATAATCTTCATCTATTTAATTAAAATATATTTGTTAAGGTTAATTTAGTTATAAAAAATATTTATATTTGAATATTATCACAAAAATATCATGCTTATTTTTAAGAAGAAAAAAGTATTTCATGAGTTGCTTATTTTTAAGAAGAGACATGTTCTAAAACAGAACAAGCACTAGTACTTGTATTACGCAAAACACTCGTTTTAATTTAAAAAGTGCTTATAAACACAATTAGAATAATAAGCACCTAACGCAAAACAGAACTTAAGTCCAGAACCTTTACAACACACAAAGCTAAGTATAGGGGAAAAAAGGTGACAAAATATATTTTGTTGTAATCTCAAGAATTGTGTAGAAAGGAAAATGAGAAGATTAGAAGAGCGTCAAACTGTGTTCTTTATTATTCTCTGTAATCGTCTTTATATAGAGGTAAGGATCGACGGTTACAGAAGTCTTATCCTTATAAAATTGTTCCAATCACTATATCTATAACACTCTCCCTTGATTGAACCCGTTTTCAAGGATATATACTTTTGTAATTTTGTCAAGTAGAGTTCTTAGAGGTGTCCACTGGGCCGGTCGGTACCGGTCCTGCCCAAGACCGGTACTAGTACTGGTCCAGTGGCGGTACAGAAATTTTGGACCGGGACTGGACCAGACCGAACAGGTCCCGGTACCAACCGGTACCGGTCCTCCTGGTCCAAGCCCCTCTTGTACCGGGGTTGGGACCGGTTTGCTACCAGCACCAACACCGGTACTCAGTACCGGTCCAGCGCCAGCAAGTCCCGAGGCAAGAGTTCCAAGGCAGACAAAAAGATGCTGCTATCAAAGAAATCAATCAGAGTATGTGAATTTGAGGCAGATGCACAATACTAATTCTCTATTTGCACAGCTAAGAATATTGCCAATGTTCATCAAACTG
>JAOYMZ010010738.1:0-21146 GCA_025802335.1 Pinguicula primuliflora
AGGATGCCATTCGGCCTTTGCAATGCCCCGGCCACTTTCCAACGGTGTATGATGGCTATCTTCTCGGATATGATAGAGGAGATCATAGAAGTCTTCATGGATGACTTTAGTGTCTATGGAGATAACTTTGATCATTGTTTGAAGAACTTGAAGAGGGTCTTGCAACGTTGTGAGGATGTACAACTTGTTCTTAATTGGGAAAAGTGTCACTTCATGGTGAAAGAAGGCATAGTGCTCGGTCACAAGGTGAGTAAGAAAAGATTGGAAGTAGATAAGGCCAAGATTGAAACTATCAAGAGTCTTCCTCCTCCCTCTTCAGTGAAATCGGTTAGGAGTTTCTTAGGCCATGCGGGCTTCTATAGGAAGTTTATTAAAGGCCATGATGTAGTTATGGAAACATCATCAGTAGGATCAAAACACTGAGGCAACAACTTTATTGGACAGAACAACAAAAATAAGTCCCCTCATAGAGGTAGAACGAGGAGTTGCTCTTTCAGTGCAAGGTGATTATAAGAAGAAGAAGACAATTGCAGTTAATTTGATGATTGAGTTTAAGTATAACAACCAAAGGAATACTATCTGAGGACTCTCAATAAATGGATAATGGAGTCGTGACACAATCAATGCGAAAAAGGCAATGACTGCTAATTTCATATCACTATATATTGAGGATGACTTTGAAAGGCCGATACTTAACATTCACCAGAGCAACACCCTGCTAGATACAAATAATGTCTTCCTCATAGCACTGTTTACTGAGGTGTAGATAAAACGAGCTGACAATAACTGCTCTTCATCAAAAGCCCCGAATTAGATGGCTATAACTCCAGTTTTATCCAAACCCATAGAGAAATCCTCAAACAGGATTTTATAGACTTCATCAAGTAGTTTTATGTTGATAGATACATTAATGCAGGACTACCAAACACAGGGATAACATTAACTCCTAAGGTACAAATCCCCTCATCCTTAGAGTACTATAGGCCGGTATCACATATAAGATGCGCTAATAAAAAATTCTCTTGGACACGAGTTTGAGTACTAAGACTCTGACCACCGCCCACATCTAGATCTCGCCGTCTTGGTCGTCGCATAAGTAATTTGCTGCCTGGAGCTTACAAAACCTCCTTCAAATATGATATGCCTAAAGATTTCCTGATAAGCACGCCCGAAGGCTCACAACTTTAAAGCCTAACCGGAGAGTTGGATGGCTCCCTCAATCCAAAGCCACTGGCGGAGGGTGAGTGTACAATAGTGCAGAACAAGAAGCATCCACCTCAATTACCTAGCAAAAACAAAGGGAAACTGCCTGAAGGTGCGACAAAACAAATCCGTCAGTTACCATCCTACATCGAGAAACTGGGGGAGAACTCATTATCAATCTACATCTCAAACATTCCCCCAGCGTGGATAGCTACATATATGCGGTCTTTCCTTGCAACTTATGGTCAGGTAAAAGAAGTTCACACCTTACCTAAAATTGAATAAAAAAGGCAAACAGTTTGGCTTTGTAACATTCACACGTAACACTGATATTAGTGAAGTGGAAATCAAAACCAGTGGTTTCTGAGTCGGTACCTCTCTCCTATTTGTGAATCTCACCAGATCTACAAGCGATATAATAGCGAAAAACAAGCACATACTTTGGATCTCAGAGGAATGCAAGGCAGGCTTGACAAAATAAAAAATATAGAGGATAATATGGAAACTATGAAATTCACTCTAAATTTGGATACTAGCAGTGGCTAGACTACAGTCTCGTGACTTTCCCTTCTCTAATCATAGACACTGGCATGATAAGCACAATCCTGAATCAACAAGGATATGGAGAAGGCTCAGTGGTACACCTAGAAGGGAGAGATATATTTATTCGCCTAAGTTCTGAAGCTAACGAGGCAAAACTACTACTAGACACTAAAATAGTTGGTCTCTTGAGTGTTCACAATCTGCGGCCATGAAAGATGATTGATGGGAAACTGGTGCGACCAGTGTGGGTATGGGTGACAGGCACACCACTGCACTGTTAGAGCGATGAGTTCTTCATGGAGCTAGGAACTCAGCTTGGCAAAGTCACACGAATAGACCCAATAACAAGTGCCAAAAGTAATATGCAATTTGAAAGAATACTAGTGCTAACTCCGTCCCACCAGTTCATTCGTAAGTAGATCAAAGTTTACACTACAGGCAGTGTTCGAGAATGCGTTAAGCGGTCTAAAAGTATTTTCGGCCCTAGGAGCACTCAGGCTGCCTAGGCGGTGCTCAGCCGGCCAGGCTTTTTTTTAAAGTTTTTTTAAACCCTGGCGTGCTGGGCGGCCGCCCAGTCCGCTTGTGTTGGCCGCCCAACCACGATTCGGGGCGGGTAGGCAGAAATTGCCGCCTAGGCGGTCGCTCAAGCCACCTAGGCGGTGATTTCTAGAACAATGACTACAGGTGAATCCCTCATAATCAACATAGTGGAAGAGTTTGAGGCGAATAAGTGGTCAGACAAGGGGAATTAGGCATCTAAGAGTTCAGACAAGGATTGGCCACGCTTGCAGGGTACAAACTCCAGCAAAGAAAATGTTTCAGCCATAAATGCAGACAAGCGCAGGCTGCATAACAAAATGCATCTACAAATGAACACCATGCCAGAGACTCAAGAGCATGAAAAAAGTGAATATACCGCGGCCGTCCACAAAGTGGCTATATCAAGTAAATAGACTAAAAGTTAGAAAACAAGACAGCATAAAGTGGGAAAGTCAGTACCTAATGAGGAATGGTAAGATCTAAGAGGTACAGTAGGTGACGAAGAAATATATATAGTGAAAGGTGCCAAACTAGTGGATGGCAGTCTACTATGTAATCAAAAACAAATACCCCCCTCTTGGCCCCAGGTATATGACTAAAACCCAAGAACACTTAGATTAGAGGAGGCATCAGGAATTAAGTCTCTATACGCCACAGGAGTTTGGGCCAATGTTCCAAAATGTATTGCTGGCCGCCTGATCAACAATCGACGACCATGATCAATTCATCACTTAATCAATAAATTTGCAAGCATACGGGCCGGGTTTTATCCGGAAGTCACAGGTCGAAATTTGACCGGTGACTTATAGACTCAAAAAATCTCATGGGACCTTCTTTTCCAATAATATGAACAACAAAACAGAATTGACAATAATTTCTTCTTACTCCAACAGCACCTAAAGGTGTGAGTACTACACAATCGAGTGTCGCTTCTCAACCTTTGAAAGAGTCATATAAAGCAAAGGCAAAGGGTAGCGATAAATGATTTAAGTGTGGGTTAAAAAAGTCCATAAAGAAAGCTCGAACTTGTCATTCTTATGGATTGAAACGACACGACAAAAGAAAGTACCCAACACTAGTAGACACATAAGTACATATATATTTATTTTATTTTAGTTAAACTCCAGTTGAGTGAATTACATATGCTAAGAATTCTTTTCTGTGTTGTAGGATTTCAGCATCTATTAGGTTGGAGTGTGAGGATGATGAATTTTCCTAATGTAGTTGAGAACTTGATTCATATAGGATGCGAATTGTGGGTTGCTAACATTGTTTTGTTGGTCTATGTTGTTACAGACCTCATGTTGGTGGTGATTATGAATGACTTATAGTTTTTTGGTTGTATTTGTTGTTATGAAGATGAAGGATTTCGTGACTTGTAGTTTTGATGTTGGAGAAAGATGAACGACTTGTTATTTTGATGTTGGAGAAAGATGATTTTTTTGGCAATTCTATTTTGCTGTCTTGATAACCCGGCCTGTGTACCCGCAAATTCATTGATCAAGTGACGAATTGATACTGGCCGTCGATGGACATAAACCCAAATCACTGGAAAAACTTTATTCGGGAGGTGAAAAACTTCCATTATCTTTTTTGCCAATCACTAGTACGACTGCACTATTATTCTAGTGCCGAACACTCCCTCCTGAGTGATGAGGCTTATGTCCCAAAAATGAATTGTGGCTGTCAGATTGGGCACGATCTGTTCAATTGATCTCGCGGTTATATCAAGTTGGATCGGGTATATCAAGTCGAATCTGTAGTTTGATGAATTTCCTTTCCTCCCTCTTCCCATCAAAATTCTCAATCGTTCAACTGCATTGCTCCACCTAATCTTCTCAAAACAATTCCAGTTTCTGATTTCTTCCTTGTCTTTCCGGATCGTTGCCTTTAAATATGCCAACTCTGATGCCTTTTAAGTCAAATCTCTTCTTTTCCTTTACCCGCTAAAATGGGGTCTGAATTTGAACAGTGGGGAAGAGATGGATGCCGATGAATCACACGCAGAGCTATGGATGGGCACTCACCAATCGGGGACTTCGTACGTCGTCGTATACCCACCGGAGGATGGGAGTTTGGTAAATGGACGTACAGAAAGAGAGGAGGGAGGGAAGATTAAGCACTGCGATGTAGTGAGTTTGAAGGTCTGGATTGAAAAAAAAACCCTTCTGGACTCGGTGAGAAGGTTTTGAAAAAGTGGGGGGCCAAACTCCCTTTCCTGTTCCAGGTGTAGAATCAAGACGATTTCATTATCTTCTGTGCTCAAGATCTGATTATCTCTCCTCTCCTTCATGGTGTAGGGCTCGACATCTCTGCAATTGTTCAATCCGGATTCATGGCTACGGATCCAACACGCAATCCAGATCATGGCTTCTTAAGTGAACAGATTGTGACCAACGAATTTCGATCCGATGACTATAATTAATTTTCGGGACATAAGCCTAATGACTTGGGACAGAGTATTCGACAATAGAAAAAAAAACTCACTGATAATTATATTCCTAATAAATTTTCTTGTATTTTTTCTTCCTAATCACATTTCACCCGGATTGGTGGTATTTAAAGAGAAGAGGGAAAAGAGAAAACATGAATGTTTAAATAAAAAAAGAAGGTAGGGTTTTAAAATATGCAAGCCATTCCAGTCAGCCCAGTGCCGCTGCCGTTCATTTGGAGGAACTATTAAAGCTGCTTCCTCGTCCCTCCCGGTTCTTGTCCCAAATTCGAAATACATCTAGCACACAGTTCGTGTTCGAGTTCTGTCACCTCAGCAGACGTCGCGCTGCAACTGCCGACGGAGACTTCAATTGTGTCGGGCAAGTTACAGCTTCGTCCAGAGGAAGAAAAGAGATCAGTTGGATATTGTTAGAAAGCGAAGTGATAAACCCTAGTTGCTATCGATTTGCCCTTTTATTAAGGTGTTCTTTTGACCGCGTTTCGTGTTTTCAGTAACTTCAAGATATCTGCATTACTTTTTGTTGCTTTTAGTTGCTTTAGATTCTTTGCCAAATCGATTTATAATCTATTTCTTGGATGCACTGATGATTTAGTGGTTTCAAGTTTTGTTTACAAGATGCTTATGTGCTCTCTGAATTTAAGCTCCTCGATTAAGCTAATATTTAAGATTAATATAGGCTATTCAGAAACGTCTACAATATTTTTGTACTGAACATTTATGCAAACTGGATGTAACCTGTTTCATGCCCTGTTCTTTGAGATTGGATTGAGGTATATGCCGTAGATTTTAAGTGATCAAGTCTTGTTGCTATGGGTCTATTTTATGTATTAATGACTTTTTCTTTTTCCTAGATATATTTTTCTTGACGTTTATGTGTTGTGCATACTATTATTCAGCATACATGTATCAAATAATACAATAGTGGAGATTAACGATGCTTATTTTCTTTGGCTTTTCCTTGTAGGCAAAAGATGGCATTAGAGATTACCCAATATCTGCTGTCTGCACAATCACAAGCTGCGAAAGCTCGAACTGAGGCTGAAACTATCCTTTCTCAGTTCCAAGAACAGAACTTGCCTGGATATCTTCTTTCATTATCTGTTGAGCTCTCTAATGATGGCAAACCTATTGAGTCACGGCAAATTGCTGGCATTCTTCTGAAGAACTCCTTGGATGCCAAGGAAGCTTCGAGAAAGGAACTGCTTGTCAAACAATGGGTGGCTATGGAAATTTCTTTTAAATCCCAGATAAAGGACTCTCTTATGAAAACCCTTGGATCGTCTGTTTGGGTGGCTTGCCATACTGCTGCCCAAGTAATTGCTAAGATAGCTTCAATTGAAATTCCCCGTAAAGAATGGCCGGGACTCGTTGCGTCATTGCTTGGTAATATGACTCAGCCAGATAGAACCTCGTCATTGATGCAAGCAACCTTGGAAACCCTTGGCTTCGTATGTGAGGAGATAACTGATGAAGATCTCGTGCAAGAAGAAGTAAATGCTGTTCTTACTGCAGTTGTGCAAGGAATGACTGTATCAGAAGTAAATCCTGAAGTTCGGCTTGCGGCAACTCGCTCATTGTATAATGCTCTTGATTTTGCTCGTACCAACTTTGACAATGAGATGGAGAGGAATTATATAATGAAGGTAATCTGCGATGCTGCTTTGGCAAAAGAGACGGAGATCAGACAGGCTGCCTTTGAGTCTCTAGTCTCCATTGCATCAACATACTATGAGGTACTTGAACCTTACATGCAAAGGATCTTTGAGCTGACAGCTAATGCAGTCAAAGAAGATGAGGAGCCTGTCGCCCTTCAAGCTGTTGAGTTCTGGAGTTCCATTTGTGATGAGGAATTGGAGATTCAAGAAGGCTATGAGGTTACTGCAAATGGAGATTCAACTGTGCCGCACTGTCACTTTATTGAAAAGGCTCTTCCTACTTTAGTGCCTATGCTGCTGGAAACATTACTTAAGCAGGATGAGGACCAAGGTCAGGATGATGGAATTTGGAACCTGGCAATGGCAGGCGGAACATGCCTGTGTCTAGTTGCTCGGACTGTTGGGGATGATGTTGTTCCTCTTGTAATGCCTTTCGTACAGACTAATATATCGAAGACTGACTGGCGCTCTCGGGAGGCTGCGACATATGCATTTGGTTCAATCCTTGAAGGGCCAAGCAATGAGAAGCTATCCCCCATGGTGAATACTGGCTTAGATTTTCTGCTCAGTGCTATGAATGATGAAAACAGCCACGTCAAAGATACGACTGCCTGGACTCTTAGTCGTGTCTTTGAGCTGCTACACTCTCCTGCTGCTGGTTTCTCTGTGATCACCCCTGCTAATCTCCAAAGAACACTGTCTGTGTTATTGGAGAGTACTAAAGATACTCCACATGTTTCGGAGAAGGTCTGTGGTGCTATCTATTTTCTTGCTCAGGGATATGAGGATTCTGGTCCAAGCTCTTCCTTGCTTACTCCTTATCTCCCAAGCATCTTTACTAGTTTATTATCAGCTGCCGATCGAACTGATGGCGGTGATTCTAAATTAAGGTCTTCTGCATATGAAACTTTGAATGAGGTAGTGAGGTGTTCAAACCTCTCGGAGGCATCTCAGATTATTACCAATCTGCTCCCTGCTATCATGTCTAGGTTGGAGATGACTTTGAGTCTTCAAATATTGTCCTCCGATGATAGGGAAAAGCAAGGAAATTTGCAAGCCCTTCTTTGTGGTGTACTTCAGGTTATAATTCAAAAACTGAGTAGTGCTGATGAAACTAAACCTGTTATATTTCAGGCGGCCGATCAGATCATGCTGCTTTTCTTAAAAGTTTTTGCTTGCCGTAGTTCTACTGTTCACGAAGAAGCTATGCTGGCCATTGGTGCATTGGCCTATGTTGTGGGTCCACAGTTTCTAAAATACATGACAGAATTTTACAAGTATTTGGAAATGGGTTTGCAGAATTTTGAGGAGTATCAGGTTTGTGCCATCTCTGTTGGGGTGGTGGGAGATATCTGTCGTGCTTTGGATGAGAATATTTTACCATTTTGTGATGGAATAATGTCTCTTCTCCTCAAGGATCTCGCCAGTGCTGAACTCCACCGGTCAGTCAAACCTCCGATTTTTGCCTGCTTTGGAGACATTGCTCTTGCAATTGGTGAGCATTTTGAGAAGTACGTCGGCTATGCTTTGCCGATGATGCAGAGTGCATCCGAAGTGTGCGCTCAGCTGGATAATGCTGATGAGGAGATGGTAGACTATTGCAACCAACTGAGACGCAGTATTTTTGAGGCATACTCTGGAATTCTTCAGGGTTTTAAGAATTCCAAGCCTGAATTGATGTTACCCCATGCTCGTCATCTCTTGCAATTCATAGAATTGATAGCCAAAGACCAACAGAGGTATGTACTCTTGTCCAAATATTTTTTTTAATAATATGTATATGCATTTATGGGTTCGTAGTTTTCTTCGCCTTCTAATTCCTATGTTACTGTGATGTTTCAGAGATGAGAATGTAACTAAGGCTGCAGTAGCAGTGCTTGGCGATGCAGCCGATGCACTTGGTTCTCACATCAAAGTGTTGTTCCAAGATACCAAGTTCATAACTGTGTTGCTGGGCGAGGCCCTTCAATCAGAAGATCAACATCTTATTGCAACAGCTACATGGGCACAGGGGATGATTGAGAGAGCATTTTCTGGTCAAAGTTAAATCATTTTAGCGGTTGGGGTCATTTTGTCTATCTGGTTAGGCTATAAGTATGTGTTGCACTTGGAACTTGATGATGCAAGATAAGTGTATTGAAGAAATAGATGAAATTCTTTTCATCAGTCATCGGCTAGTGACGAAATGCATTGGAATGTTTGTGGAAAGGAAAACGAAGTAACAAGATGGGTCTCATCTTTGGTTTGGACCTAGGAATTGTAATGGGGCGGGACCGGGCAGATGACTTATTCCGCCCGCTTTAAATTTGAATCCGGACCCGTCCCGTCCCTATAAAATTATTTAAAAAAATTAAATTAAAAAAATTTGTTAAAATTAAAAAATAAATTAACATGGAAAAAAATATCAAAATTTTGAAAAAAAATCACTCTACTCATTTTTTACTATATTTTTCTCTCTTTGGTCTTTGTTTTTAAATTTTTTTTCAATATTTATAAATTTAAAACAATTAAACTACAATTATAAATAAAATAATAAGATTAAAAAATATATAATTATAAATAAAAATGTGCTGGGCGGATCTCCAATTCCTGCCCCGGACCCGCTAACGGGTCGGGTCCCCATTGTCAATCTGACAACCTCCTCACTTACGAATTTTGTCAATCTGCTCTTGATCATTGCTTGTTTACATTACACAAGCAAGACACTTTTACTGCCCTGTTAGTTTACGTTGATGACGTACTCCTTACTGGAAACTCTCCTGCAAAATCAGCTGATGTCCTTGCCTTCCTTGAAGCTCGTTTTAGTCTAAAGGACTTGGGGTATGCTAGTTATTACCTCGAACTTGAGCTGATCCACTCACAGGCAGGGCTATATGTAACCCAACAAAAGTACATAAATGATATAGTGTTTGAATCAGGACTTAGTGAGGCCAAGGATGCAGCTACTCCACTTCCTCCTGGCTTTAGGCTTGCAGCGAATGATCCCTTTGAGATTATGCAATCTCCTTCATCCTACCGAGCTCTACTTGGCAGACTCTTTTATCGCAGCTTCACAAGGACATATATCTCTTATTCGGTGAAGCACTTCAGTCAGTTTATGCAAAACTCTGCCATGGTCACTGGCAGTCTGGATTACATATTGTCAGATGCTTAAAAGGATGCAGCCATCTCGGTCACTACTTCCCTTCTTACAATGACCTGATTATCAAAGGTTATTGGGATGCTGATTGAGGTTCTTGTTTGGACACGAGACGATCCCTAACTGGTTATTTTATCAAGATGGGTCATGCTACAATATCGTGGAAGACAAAAAATACTCTGAGTACCGAAGTCTTGCTACTACAGCTTGTGAATTAAAGTGGATATCCTATAAGATCTTACGATCGAGCTGATCTCCCTATCCAATGACATTGCGATAACAATGCAGATCTACATTTGACTGCAAATCCAGTGTTGTACGAGAGGACTAAGCACATTGAACATGATCGCCATCTCGTTCGAGATCTCTATAAGGTTGGTTTTCTCTTGCTTTTGTACATTCATTCCAGTCATCGGCTGGCAAATTTAAAAACAAAGTCTCTCCCCTTCCATCTTTTACTCACCTCATGTCCAAGATTGGTTTGGGATTATCACCCTTCACTCCATCTTGTAGGGGTATGTTGAATTATCAAAACGATCGCAGCAAACTAATGCTAGATGAAAGAAAGAATCCAAGAATGCCCAAGTGAAGAGATGTGCACATGTAAATCTAGGTTATGACAAATGGAATGAAGGCAATTGGTTGCTGAGATCTTGTCTCCACACATAAATTCTCCTCAATCTTTTTGATCCACTTGGAGTCATTGTTGCTGTACGGAGTTTCATTTTTGATGGTTAAGGCGGTTAATGCTCTACTTCCACAGACATTCAAGGGTTTTGAAACTCAAGAGTATGTCATTACTCATAAGAAAATATATTGGATCTTGTCAGTGCTTGACCAGTACGCATCAGTTCAGGAGAACACGAGGTAACCTAGCATTCCCACCACATGAGGCTTTATCGTATAAGTGTGCATCATGTATCTACCATGCACATAGTCTCACAAGGGCGAAGTCTTCAAGCCATGCAAGTTTCTCGAATTTTTCACTATGATGGATCACGACTTGTTCCCACTCCTTGTGCAAGTAATGGAGACCCAAGGAGACACCCTTCACAATGTGGAATCTCCTTCCCCATGTTAGGAATGCACTTTTGTTATTCTCGGGATGATGAAGAAATGAAGCAAGACTATCATTTCGGACATTGTCTAAGACCACGAGGTGGATGTTGTTTTTGTGCTCGCACCATCCCTGAAGATTTACCAAATTCTTGTGTCGTAATCTACCCAAGCTTTCGATTTCGGCGGCAAATTCTTGCATTCCAAATTGGGTTGGTGGAAAGAATTTGTAAAGAAACCTAGTTTCCTTTAAATGTGAGGTGTAAAAACATCACAATCATAGCTTGTTTGATTGTGATTTGTAAAGGGGAATTGTGTTTATTGAGGAGTGGCAGAAATCAGGTTTGGAGGAAAATTGTACTCTATTTTCTTCACCAATGGCTGGTTGATCCTACCAATGGAAGAGAGAATTAAACAGGGTGGAGGAAGACATTCTAGAAGAGCTAGGGATTGAACTAATGTTGTTATTTTGCAGGAAAACACAACTGATAAATGAAGATCAAAAAGCAATAAAAATGCAGAATACTCAGCAAAAGAAGGCTACAGCATGCAAGTCTCCCAACATAACAGCCAATGGATCAAACAACGGTAAAACAGCTGCAGCAAATCTGGAATAAAATCATACCTACCAAGGCGAAGGTCTTTATGTGGAGGCTGCTACAACAAAGACTACCAACGAAGAAGAATCTGAAAAGCAGACAGATAATTCAAGATCAAGACATTCCATGTGCTATATGCAAACAAGATACAGACTGTGAAGAGCACATTTTCAAGTCATGCGAGGTCACAGTTGGAGCATGGAAAGAAATAACAGAATGGCTGAAAATACCTGCAGGGCAAGAGGCTCCATCGTTTGAGCAATTTCAAAGCCTCAAACCACAACAGATCCCAGTGTGCCTATGGACACCAATATGGGCATCAATGATGTGGGGAATATGGTCATGCAGGAACAAAAGCCAATTTGAAGGAATAGAACAAAATCAGATCATGCAAGGAGAAAGAGCAAAGATTCACATCAGGAATTGGTTAATTGCAAGAGGAAAAAAGGAAAATCAGATCATTACCTTAGCAAAATGGCTGGTTGATCCGATCCCTATGTTGAGCAAGAGAATCATCGCACCCAGGCAAACCAATGATGATGGTAGATAACCAAACAAGTAGACAGCAGGAGACAGGTTAATCGAAAGACAAGAATCACAGAAAATTTATTCAAAACAATTTCGAGGAACCTGTAGATGTCCATCGTTCTTGCACCAACAAGTCTGAAATCGAAGAACCTCCCTAAAACAGCAAATGCAGCACAAGAAGATGCATCGATTGCACGCGGTAATAATCCCAAGTGATTATCAACCCTCAGTCGGATTTCTTTAACAAAGGAAAGGGAAACAAGGTGTCGACGGAAAAATCTAGATTCTAACTCCAATATAAGGCCCATGTATACGTTTTCACTTTTGAGCCTGGAGTTAAGAGAGGGCTATAAGCCCAATATTGTAAATAACGTTTTTTGGTTTAATAAAATTTCATTGCTTATCAAAAAAAAAACTATGTTTTCTTCACTACCTCATTAGGTTTCAATTTCATACTTGTGAATGGGTCAACACATCTTGTCCCAGTTTTTTAACTACATTTGATCTCATTATGGACATATGGAGCACAATAGATAAAACTTAATTACCATAATAACAAATTGGAAATAACGGCCATTCTGAAAGTCCCAACTAGAATTTGGAAGATGTCATCCTCGGTGAACAAGCATATTCATCTCGAAGTTTGACTGTTTGCTCAATTTAAACATGCCCTTTCCAAGTTGGAGATGGATGTGCCAAGCCTAAGCCCATCTTGGCAAGCAAGGTTTGAAATAGATGCTATGGAGTAATTTAGAAAAAAAAAACCGCCGGTTAATGAGAATTGGGCAAGTAGAGAGCTGGATAAATCCTCTCTTATATAGATCAGGGATAAAGTGGTAAACCACTTCAATGTGTTGTGCGCTCATAGAACACGGGGTTCACAATGAGGTGCATGACCGCTTGATTATCATAATGAAGCGGAATGGGAGTCGGGATGTGAACACCTAGATCAAGAAGGATATATGATATCCACCGGAGTTCACACACTATGCATGCCAGACTATGTCATTAAGCTTCGGCTGAGGAAGGAGAGACAACAATTAGTTTTTTTGTCTTCTATAAAATCGTTGCAAATCCAAGTTGGATAAAAAATGGGTGAGTGAGCGATGAGAATTTGGGCAGGAGGCCCAATGAATATCTTAATATCCAATTAAGGAAAGTGAATTCTATGCAGGAATAAAGAGCCTGATGTCAGGACATCCTTTCAGATAATGTACAATATAAAGTGTAGCAATCCAATATTCAGTGTGAGGGCGGTGCATAAACTGACTAAGTTGTTGCATATCATAGCTAATGTCTGGCTGGATTATGTTAATATAGAACATGCGGCTAACCAAGCCTATGTAGCCAGAAGGATCTCGGAGCAGAGAAGTTGCATTATCTCCACTCAGTTTGAGACCGGGGGGACATGGTATAGAAGCTGCATAGGCCTCATGAAAGCTGGTATAACAATGATATCAAGGGCATATCTTTGATGAGTAACATAGAGGCCGTGAAGAGATGGAAGAAGTTCAACACGGAGGTAATAGTTTGCATCTTCGAGATCTTTGATGCTAAAAGTTGTATCAAGGAATGTCTTAACATTGTTGGCCTCAACAATAGAATCTCCAACTACAAGGACGTAATAAACATGCACCAATAGGGCCAAGAAATGTTTGGCTCCTTGAAGAATGAATAGACAATGTTCATGGACCGATTGCTTAAATCCATAGCTAAGCAGTTTAGAGGAAAGTTATTTATTCCATTTTCTCGATGGTTGCTTTAGACCATAAATGAACTTGTTGAGAAAGCAAACTTGGCCAACGGTCTTAGTTGTATAATCAGGAGGAGGAGTCATATATACCTCTTCTTTGAGCTTACCGTGCATAAAGTCGTTGTTAATATCCAGTTGACAGATTAGACAATGCCTCTGCACAGTTTCAATTGTATTTCTTTAAACTTTTAGTACTTAGTGTCATAGCTCCCTACTTACTGTGTCAATGCTTTTACTATGAGTAAGACTGGCCTTACAAGGTCATATATGCTTACATTCTTACCTTGTTCATTAACGATTCTTAAAAACCAATAAGAAAGGCCATAAAATCCTATGATAACTAGTTTCGTAGTGTAGGTGTTTTTACATATGAACTTATGTTTCGTCTCTTTAATCCCCATTGCTCATTGGTCTTAATATAGCTCTTAAAGAGTGCCGACAGCATGTACAAGTACTCACCCATGAATCAAGTACAACATTTGTCGTGAATTAAAAGAAACTATCCTAAATGATCAAGTTAGGGGAAGGATGCAGCAAAATATATAACTATTTCTTCTAATATCATTTCAATACTCATGTGATAAATTTGTACCTACCCCTCACCATGACCTCAAAATCTCCTCAAGAACTTTGTTGATCAGCCAAGGACCATGTTTTTTAGCCTCTCATGATGAGAGAAAGAGGCAAAACACATTGATTCTTCTTCGTAGACAAAGGGAAAACAATGTATTTTTGTGTTGACTCTATAGTAAAAACAAACTAAGAACATGAGAAATGAAACAAATGCTATAAAACTAAATTATGATGGTGTTCTTAAGTGTCAACACCTACGTCCTAGGTTTGTGAACAGGCTCCCTTTTATAGGAAAATAAGAATAACAAAGCTAATAGGATTAGGATACTTCATGTTTGATCATGTGTGGTCACACTTGTCTGAGGAGTTTCTGCCACTTGTTGGATTTTTTTGGCTTTCCAGATTGTTGTAGACCTCTAAAAATCTCCTAGAAGGATTAAGAAGCTCAAGAAGTCGGATTCTTCAAGGATTCATCTAGAGTTTTCTTCGAGTTTTGGATAAAGATACAAGAGTTAGTAAGTTATCTTTAAGGCTCATTCCGAGAGAATGTAGGCATCTTTTAGGAAACCTTCCTTCTATATAGTTGTAGAGGACTTGATAATCTAAAATCTTGCTGAAGACATAAAATGGAAAGGATTTCTCCGAGAGAGATATGACCGTTCAAAGTCGGACCAAAAAGAGGCTACATTCTATAAATTTGCCTCTTGGTGTTTTTGGTAGCTATAGGAAGAATGCCCTCTCCTATGGCCTCAAATCCACGAACGGCTTCCATATAACTCATTTCCTACCTGGTTGGGCAACAGATAACTGAACATGGTCTAGCAAATATGAGATCTGACAAGAGAAGAAGAAACATGGCCTAAAAATGGCTGATGGACGTGCCAAAAGTTCATTTGGTTGATCTTTTGCTCATGAATCCTTCCTCTATTCTTGGATGGAAATAAAACTTTACCAAAACCTTTATAATCCTCATATGATGCTTTGGATGCTTTACCAAGCTCAAGTTGAAGGCTTTTTCAAACGATGGTTGAAGGTAACCCTAAATCAATCTTCATCTTCAACCTTAAATCTTTTCCTTTAGAAATTGTTAGTTCAAGAAAAATAGCTTAAAATGGATGTGAGACTCACGTGCAATCGAAAAAATATAAGTAGGTGAGTAAAATAGTGCTAAAACCCTTGAAAAGAGTGTTCTAAGTAGCCTTGATCACAAGGGCATGATAAGAAACAAATTAGGCGCGAAGTGCATGTCATCATAGTTTATTTTTTAGATTATTTGTTTTGTTTTCACAAGATCTTTATTCGTTTATACATAGTGCTAACTTTTTTTTTTTTACATTTTTTTTATTGAGTGGCCATCCCCCTCCACCAAATGTTTTGTTTACATTAATGTATGCCCAAGAAAGAAAAACAATAAAAAAAAGACTATACAAGAGAGCTTTCCAAACAAAAGCTAAGTAGTTGACTTCAATCTCCGAGAGTAGCTGCATAACATATCCATTTGCACGAGTGTTCTTTTTACATAGTGCTAACACAAATCTACCTTTTTTAAAGAAAATTTTCTATTTATTGAAAAGAAAGTAATGGTGACAATCGCCTACATGCCAACTCCTGACCCTTCCAACGGAAACTCTTAGGATGAAATACCCCCACCTCCTTAAAACCTTGCATGGGCAAACCCCTGGCAATGAAAATCCTATACAAGGAAAGAGTATGGCACCACGGTATGACATCCTTTACAAAAAGTTGAAACTAATACTTGAAATAGAAAGCTGAAATCGTAGTGAAGCTAACGATGCTTCCCGACAAAGACTGTGGAGATATCCTGGTGAAGCAATGAAATAATATCATGAGATGGTTGACTACAGATAAATAGCTCATCTTCTGCACGAGAAGCCCCCAATTTAGCTAGATGGTCTGCAAGCTGATTTGCTTCCCTAAAGCAGTGACGAAAGCTGAATGAGGCGAAATCAAGCACAATGCGCCGAATTTGAATAATGAGTCCACGAATAGGCCATGGGGGAAGTTGTTCCTGCAAAACTGAACGAACAAGAATTTGTGAGTCAGATTCAGCACACACATTTAAGATATTGTTAGACTTTGCCAGCTGAAGGACGGATAACAAAGCACGAGCTTCAGCCTCAATGCTTGAGGATGCCACTATCTTTTGTACAAAGTAGAAGAGCGGGCGGCCCTGTGCATTACGAAAAATACCACCAATTCCAGCATGAGCACTAGAGAAGCTTCCATCAATATTTAGCTTGATAAATGAAGGAGCAGGAGGGAGCCACTGTATATACAAGCTAGAAGGAGCAGAGGCTGGATTGATCTTAAGGCCGAGAGCGCTGCAAACCTGTTATTCCCGAGACAGACCAGAGTGCTGGAGCTTAGTTAGATGAAAAATGTCCTAAAGACTATGCAGACATTCGAATATCACTGCATCCGGGCGAAGAGAGTAAGCATCAAACCGGATTCTGCATCTGTGCTTCCAGATCTCCCAACATATGATTGAGGGAAGCAATCGATGTAAGGCATTCAACAGAGAACTGGAAGAGGGAAGACGCCATGCATCAAGACGCTGGGGTAACTCATCAGAGCTATGATTGATATGTAGAATAGATTTGAAGAAAGACCACACGTGAACTGCCAAGTCTCCCAAGGAGTGTAGATGGTTAGATGACTCTATCGTGCCCCTCTGAAAACAACACAAACATTTGGAAGCTAGGGGGATACCTTTCCTGCGCAGATTTAGATCAACTGGGACAATATGGTGCAGAATTTTCCACATGTGAATGGAAATTCTGAGGGGAAGGAGAGGATGCCAGAACCACTTAAAGTCCAAAGTCGACGGTGCACTGTGTCGGACCAGATGCCACGCGGATTTGACTAAGAACTGACCCGAAGTAGTATTCTTCCAAACCATAATATCTTCCTCTTCCAGAATAAGAGTCTGGGCAATTTGGAAAGCAAGAGACGGAGGGAAGACTTGCTCAAGTATATGACGGCTCTAAGTCCCCTCGGACAAGAAATCTCTGGCCTTAAGATGCTAAAAATGCGGGGAGCGATACTCGGATATGGCTTCCGGGCCACCCCAATTGTCAGCCCAAAAATTTAGATTCCCTTTGCCAATAAACCAGAAGGTAAGTTGCAACATCAGGGAACATACGGCTAACATTCGTTTCCACACATGAGAATCAGAAGGCCTAGAAACCACAGTGACGAGATCTGACGTGGTGTAATACTTTTTAGACATAAATTGAGACCAGAGACTAGTACCACCCCGTAACTGCCACCACATCCTCATGCTGAAAGCTTCTGCAACATCTACCAACCGCCCACATCCGAGCCCCCCTTCTGCAGTGGGTAAGCAAATGCTAGACCATGTTTTCCAATGTTCTTTCTTTCTCTGATCCTTCCATCCCCAGAAAAAATTGGCAAAGAGTTGCTCTATTTTATGAAGTATAGCCATTGGAGGCTGTAGAGCCATCAGAAGATAAATTGGAATGCTACTTAGCACATGCTTGATAAGGATCAAGCGACCTCCTACTGGTAGGAGATGAGAGGTCAATCCATTGAGTTTATTTTGCAAGGATTCCATGAGCGGAGTGAATAAACCTGTGGTTTTCCGTCCAGTGTACAGAGGAACTCCCAAATATTTGATGGGGAGAGAGGCATGTGCAAAACCTATCCATAGATGGATATGAGTCCGTCGCTCGACTGAGGCTGCAGCGGAGATCAAGAACGAGCTCTTTGTGACATTAATAAGTTGGCCTGAACAAGTTTCATATCTCCGAATGAGATTCATAATAGCATCAATTGCAGACTTAGTACCTGGAGAAAATATCAGAATATCATCCGCATAGGCTAAGTGTGAGACCAGAGGGCATCCATGGGAGGTATTAAAACCTATTGAGGGAGACTGAGTCATGAGAGCATTCAAACTCCTACTGAGAACTTCTGCGCAGATGATGAACAATGTTGGGGATAGAGGATCCCCCTGACGAAGCCCCCGCATGGATTTGAAGAAACCATGGGTCTCACCATCAAGTAAAAGTGAGAAACCATTGGATGAGACTAGCCTCCGGATCATATCAATGAGTTCTTCACAAAATCCGAAAGCTCTCAAAACTGTAGTTAAAAAGATCCATGATTTCCTGTCGAAAGCTTTCGCCATATCTAATTTGAGAGCAACATTATGACCCCTTGTCGGCCTATTGAGATGATGCATCATTTCCTGAGCAAGAAGAATATTATCAGAGATAGTGCGTCCCGGGACAAAGCCACTCTGATTCAAGGATATGATGGATGGGAGGATGGAGCTTAATCTGCCGGCCAAGATTTTAGAAATATTCTTTTCGATGAAATTGCATAAACTAATGGGTCTGAAGTCAGAAGGCAAAGAGAGAGGAGAGACCTTCGGAACGAGGCATAACAAAGTGCTCGTGAAGAAGTCAGGGAGCTCCTGTCCAGCAAAAAGGCTGTGATAGCATTGAATAAGTCCTCTGCAATTATATCCCAGCATGAGGTAAAGAAAACACCTGAGAAGCCGTCAGGCCTCGGATCGCTATCACTATTCATAGAGAAAACTAGGGTCCTTACTACCTCGATGGTTGGCCAAATAATGAGATTATCATTCACATGTTGTGTAATCAACGGTGGAATGACGGAAAGCATAGAAAAGTCTGTTGGAATAGATTCAGCCAAGAGTTGCTTCTTGAAGAATTCTAGAAGTACATCCATTCGATCCTTTATTTCAGTAACCCACACCCCAGCTTGATTCTTGAGACGCTGAACATGAGATCGGTGGCGAGCCAGCTTCACAGATTTATGAAAGAAGGAAGTATTGTGATCGCCTTCTTTAAGCCATTTGATCCTTGATTTTTGTTTCCAGAAAATTTCTTCCACTAAAACATTTTCTTTTAATTCAGCCTTGGCCTTCAGGAGGGCCGCCCTATCTGAAGCCGATCCAGGAATATCATACGAGATTTCCAATTGCTGAATTTTATCTTCTGAATGGCGAAGGTTTTGGAAGATATCTCCATATACAGTTTTGTTCCAAGTCCTGAGAGCCGAACGAAGTCTTTTCAGTTTCCCCTCAAGAATTTTGAGCGGATTATCTGCCGTAATAGGGAGATTCCAAGAATCTGAGACCACCTGTTTGAAGCCCGAATGAAGGAGCCAAAAGTTCTGAAACTGAAAGCGAGAGATTCTCTCTAGTTCTGCTCCACCTGATTCCACCAACAGGGGACAATGATCCGATTCAATCCGGCTAAGATGCTTAACAGAGATGGGGGGAGCCGATGAAATCCATTCTGCAGATAAGAGGATCCTGTCTAGTCTCTGTACAATCATATCAAAATCAGATTGATTGTTAGACCAAGTATATTTGTTCCCTGAGCATCCAGCATTTGACGGTTGACATGAGTTGATCGCTTCACGAAAATCATGAACCGCTCCCAACTAAATGGGGAGGCCACCTGCTTTCTCATCTTGAGATAAAACTATGTTGAAATCACCTCCAAAAAATAGGGGTAGCGGGGTAGCAGAAACTTGAGCAGCCATGTCCTCCTAAAGTTCTAGTCTCTCACTTCTATGATATTTCGCATAGACACCTCCAAGGAAGAATTTAAAGCCAGAAGGCTTGTGGGAGACTCGCATAAACATAAGTTGAGATGAGTCAAAATGTGGAGAGCAATCCCATATGTCTCTCCACAGGAACCAAATAGTGCTGGCGGAATTGGAGTGAAAGTCTGAAAATTTTAGTTTCCGGAGAAGTTCAGCGCCACTGGTAGGGTCTTGCATCGGCCCCAGAAGGACCAAAAGAGAAATGTGATGTGTTTTGATGAACATCTTAAGTCTGCAGATTGTCGGAGCATTCGCCACTCCTCTTATATTCCAAATGAGTGCTTTTAACATCTTAGTGCGACTGGGAACGAGTCTTAATAGAAGAAGATTTTGTATACACTTTTGCTTTGCCCCTTCCCCCACGTTTCTTTGGAGAATGGGCAGTGGGTGGGAGTAAATACTTGGAAGGATCCGCAACCACTTCAGTGTCTGAACCCTCAGAGGTGTCATGCTCGTCAATATCTGTGGACCATAATTTAGAGAGAACTGGAACCTCTGGAACTTCACTCTGGACATCAACCTCGAACATAATATGATCGTCCTCTGGTTCAGAGTGGATTATATCTAAGACACCCTCATCACGAAAATGCATACCCTGGTTATTCTGTTGATCCCCCTGATGGTCTTGATCTGACGGTTCCACGGGAAGTGCAGACATAGCTGGGACCGTAGATAAAGAAGGGACTTGAGGCTGTGGAGAGGATGCTTTAAGCAGATCTGTGGTGGTGATATTTTCGGTACCTTCTGAATTGAGATTATCCATTATAGCAGCTCTTGCAGTAGCAGGTGCAGGAATTGAAGAATGGACCACAGCCTCAAGTCCCTTCTTTATTCGGTTCCATCCTCATCAGTCACAGCAAGACAGGAAAAATTATTAGAGGTAGCAATTGTAGGTCAAGAATGTTGAGAGATTTTATTAGACGTAAAAGTACCTTGGTCGGAGGTTTCAGCTAAATTTATAGCATTCACCTCCGAAGTTATATGAACTGCCTCAGGCTCGACCGAAGCCGTCTGAACAGTGGAGAGTTGGAGATTCTTACGACCTTTCTGTCTATATACAAATTTGGCAGGGGCTTTGGCAGTAGCATCCAAATTGACTACTTGGAGAGAGGCGCTCTTGGAAGTCCTGGTTTGGATATTCTGCTTCTGAGATTCGGTAGCAGCAGGACCTTGATAAGCACCTATTTAGGGCTTATCTCATGCCATATTTTAGTCCATTTAAATCCCTAAACCACCAGATTAAAGCTCAAAACACGTTCATTTCCGCTTTTATATGAACTTGGATACATGTGTTATGTTGAAACAACTTATGTTTAATTCACTACACATTTTTTTAGGAATTCATCTAGCATGCCAAGGGACTCATTTTATGTTCAAATCTGCCCAGACTTGTATTTAAATTTGTTCTAAAATGCAGCAACTTGCAAGAGGGAAAAACCGGACCATGAAGATCACAAGGAGCCATCTTGACCAAGGAAGA
>JAOYMZ010010749.1:0-14061 GCA_025802335.1 Pinguicula primuliflora
AACCATTTTAATTTTCAGATAGTGAACCCCCATAACAAGGACATACGAGATATACCAGGATTAGCTCCTCCAGCACCATCCCGGAGATTACTATCCATATGAAGAGGTTAACTCAATACATCTTTGAACTGCAAATTCTGAATCTTTGATAGGATTGAAGTCGCATTGGCCTCACCTGTATGATTATTGTCATCACCCTTCTAAATAGCAGCCATCTCATGTTTTCGAACTGGAAAGGAAACTAGCAATGTCTGTAATCTGTTGCCTTTTTATCTGCATCGAAATGTTTGATGTTGGCTTTCATATGAGCAATGCTTATTATGTACTGTCAGAGATTAGCTAGCATATTTTATTGATAACTGCGCTTTTGTAAGATACAATTGCAAGGCTGATTATTTAAAATAAAAAACTTTATCCTCCTACCCTACATCCAGTTTTTTTCTCATCCACGACACTATTGTACAAACTACATGAGATATGTTCGGACGTGCAATTTGAACCGTCGATTTCGATCCCACGGTTAAGATTAAAAGCCTGGCTTTGAACCCAGATTTAACGCCGTTAGCTGAAATTTTCTATGAAATCCCTCTTCCAAAATCCATCCCTTCGAAGCATCAGATAGTAATCAACGAATGATTTCAATCGTAGAGATAGCCAGGCAGAAAAAATGCGTCCTTTGGAATCTCTTTAGCCAAACGTAGCCAAAGAGAATGGGAAATTTCAGAACTATAGGAAAGAGGCGACCATCGCGCGACTGCTCAAGGTGAACCCCACATATTTGTTCCCTTGGTCTGAATTCCAAATGTCTTGCACAATTATGCATCTGAAATTTTTATGATATTATCCTGAAGAAGTTCTAAACGGAGAGCAGACAAAGTCTGAAGAAGAAGATGACTTGCAGCTAAAAGCTATTGACGGTTTTAAATCTGGTTCAAAACCAAGCTTTTAATCTTAACCGTGGGGTCGAAATCCGATGGTTCAAATTGCAGGTCTGGACATATCTCATGTAGCCTGGACAACACTATTCTGGATAAGAAAAAACTCAACCCTGCATCATACCATTTCCTGCAAAATATTTCACTTTTGCGCCTGTGGCAAGAGCTGGATTTTCTTGAAGCTGGAGCAAAAATTGTTGGTAAAATACAAGTTGCATTGTATTAATCATTGGCATAAAGAGACCAAGAGAGGAATTGCCCTTCAGGTACTTCACCACATGGAAAGCATATGTCCAGTGAGAATCATGTGGGGTTTTCATGAATTGGCCCGACTATTGGGTGTTGTGATTGATATCCGGACTAGTGAAGTTGAGATATAGAAGTCTCCCAACAAGACTGCGATACATTGCTGGATCAGACAAGAGAGGAGATCGATCGGCTTCAAACCAGGAGGATTGGTGTTGATCTGGTGCGGGCACTTTCTAACCCAACGTCCGAGATAATATCCATCACATATTTTCTCTGTGTTATGTACAATCCACGATCAGAATGGAGTAATTCAACTCCAAAATAATAGGCAGTATCACTAAGATCTTTTATACTAAACTGCTCATTCAACGAAGCCTTAACTTTGTCTGCTTCATGAGCTTAAGTGCCACTTAGAAGGACATCATCCACATAGACTAATAAAATCAGGAAGTGATTAGCATGATTCAAGAGAAATAAGCAGTGATCGTGAGGGGACTGTACAAAACAATAATCAAGCAAATGAGATGTTAAAGCTTTGTGCCACTGTATGGAAGATTGTTTAAGCCCATACACGGAACGTTTTAACAGGCATACTTGGCCTGGTACTGATGGATGGTAACCGGGTAGAAGAGACATATAGATTTACTCATCCAATTCCCCGTGCAGGAAAACATTATTGATATCAAGTTGATAAGTAGGCCATCCATGTCGTACAACGACAGCCAGCAACACTCTCACGTTATGTGCTTAGCTACAGGAGAAACTTTCATTGTAGTGCAGCCCCTCAATCTGATTATAACCTTTAGCCACCATACGGGCTTTGTAACGCGAAACACTTCCATCAGGATTATGCTAGATTCTGTACACCCATTTGCAGCCAATGGGACGTGTGCCTTCAGGATGAATAGTCAGAATCCAAGTGTGGTTTGCCTCAAGATCTTGCAGCTCTGATTTCATAGCTTCTTGCCACTCAGGGGAGGTTTTAGCTTGACTGTATGTGCGGGGATCAACTGAAACAGAATTGTCTCTGAGGAAACAAGACGCGACAGTAGATAAGTGAGAAGGAGTGGATGAATGAGCACATATGTTGGACATATCGATTGGGCGGCTCGTACACCTAAAAGTATACCGGAGGAATAAAAATGTTCATCATGGTGGTCATCTGTATTTTATTTGACAACATATATTAATTGTCGTGCATATCGGAATTTGTTTGTACATTTTGTCGTCTTTGTTGTTTTGAATTATAATTTTCCTATTTATTTGTCGTGCAATCTTCATCCATAAAGTAAAATTATGGAAGATTACAGGCGGGTGAACGACATGTGTACATATTCTGTAACTTTCAACTATACACCGTAATGTGATTGTCATCTGTATCCTTTCTTTTTCCCAAACCAAATGGACTTGCATTTTCAGCCATTTTCTATACATCATGTGTGTCTGAAATTTGAATATGTTTGAAAATTCATGGATAGCATATCTAAATATCATTAATTGAATGACTTATCAACTCAATTTTAGTTTTAACCATCTCTGCAACTTTAGTGGGGGCATAGGTACAAAGGTTTATGTGAAAACCCTTCACATGAACTAAATGATGTTTTAACCTTTGAATACCACAAGTACATGCTGTATGACAAAATTTGCATCGTAACTTTTGTGTCTCTAGTTGCTCTGCATATTCTCAGCGTGCATATTTGTCGCGGCCCATCACTGTTTATTCGCCGCACAATCTAAAGCTATATATAAAACTTATGGAATATTATAGGCGGGTAAATATATATATATATATACATATTTCATAACTTTTAACTGAATATTATAAAAATATACTATCATGTGATTTTCCTATGTAGTATTTCTTTTTTACAAATAAATGAACTTTTGTTTTTCAGCCAGTTCATATGTATTGTGTGTGTCTAAAATATGAATATTTTCGAAAATTAATGGATTGTTTATCTAAATATCATTAATTCAATGGTTTATCAACTCAATTTTATTTTTAACCATCTTAATGTAGTATTTTTGTGAATGTAATGTTAAAAGGACATTAGTTTGTTGCATTTTATGAGCATTATAAATGCTAATAGATAATTGTTGGAGATTGCATGTTGTACTGCAAGTTATCATTACAGAACAAATGTTACACAACATTCTAAGATCTGAGTAACAAAAAAGAACCAATGAATCATTAATATTTTGTGAAGAGATTTTCGAACTCAAAAATTTGATGGCACAATTATTATTGGTTGATGTTGTTTTAATGAGGCAGGTGATACATCAATATTATCGTATATTTTTTTTTTGTTAATTTCGGAATCTACAATCTCTTTCAAACTTCAAGAGTTTCCAAAATATTACGCTAATAGATATCGGTCATAAAAATCAAATAAATAGTCAAAATGGTTGAATCTAGCACCAGCATCAATTCCACCAGCTTAAATTCTTTCCAGAAGCTGAATTTTAAGCTCTACCAGTATGTTTAGCAGGTTTCTTTCTATCAGTAGATCCATCAGCTCCAGAATCCTCACCCTGGGTAAATACTTCACCATCTTTAGCAAAGGCGCACGTGTAGTTGGGATTGGTCGCATTCACCTCATATTTCCACGATATTGCTGTGGAAAAAAATCGCCTCAGAATTCTGGGTATCTTCATCGATTGGGCAATTCATACCCCTAGAAGTATATAGCTGGAATAAAAATGTTCATTATGGTGGTCGTCTGTTTTTTATTTGACAACGTATATTAATTGTCATGCATATCGGAATTTGTTTGCACGTATTGTCTTCTTCATTGTTTTGAATTATAATTTTCCTATTTATTCGTCGCGCAATCTCCATCCATACAGTAAAATTATGGAAGATTACAGGTGCGTGAACAACATATAAACATATTCCATAACTTTTAACCGAAGATGTAAAAATACATCATCATGTTGAAATTTGAATATGTTTGAAAATTCATGTATAATATATCTAATTATAATTAATTCAATGACTTATCAACTCAATTTTATTTTTAACCATCTCTGCAACTTCAGTGGCGGCATAAGTGCAAAGGTTTATGTGAAAACCCGCCACTTGAACTAAATGATATTTTAACCTTTGAATACAACCAGTAAATATTGTATGACAAATTTTACATCGAAACTTTTGTGTCTCGAGTTGCTCTGCATATTTTCTGCATGCATCATTGTTGCGACTAACCACTCTTTATTCGCCATGCAATCTAATTCTATATAAAAAATTATGGAAGATTATAGGCGGCCAATATATATCCATATTTCATAACTATTAACTAAATATTATGAAAACATACCATCATGTGATTTTTCTACGTAGTCATTCTTTTTACAAATCAATGAACTTGTGTTTTTCATTCAGATCATAAGTATCATGTGTATCTAAAATTTGAATATGTTCGAAAATTAATAAATTGTTTATCTAAATATCATTAATTCAATTACTTAACAACTCAATTTTATTTTTAGCCATCTTAATGTAGTATTTTTGTGAATGAATTGTTAAAATGACATTAGTTTGTTGCACTTCATGAGCATTATAAATGCTAATGGAAAATTGTCGGAGATTGCATGTTGTACTGCAAGTTATCATTTCAGAACAAATGTTACACAACATTCTAAAACATGAGTAACAAAAATGAACTAATGAATTATTAATATTTTTTTGAAGAGATTTTGGAACTCAAAAATTTAATGGCATAGTTTTGGTTGGTTGATGTTGTTTTAATGAGGTAGATAATACATCAATATTATCGTACCCTTTTTTTTGTTAATTTCAGAATCTAAAATCTATTTCAATTTTCTAGAGTTTTTACAACATTACGCTAATAGATATCAGTCATAAAAATCAAATAAATAGTAAAAATGACGGAATCCAGCGCCAGCATCAGTTCGACTATCTTCATTTCTTTTCAGAAGCTAAATTCTCAGCTCCACCATCATGTTTTGCAGGTTTTTTTCCATCAGCATATCCACCAGCTCCTGAATCTTCACCCTGGGTGAATACTACACCATCTTTAGCAAATGTGTGTATAGTTGAGAGATGTCACCTTCACCTCATATTTCCACGATATTACTGTGTGAAAAAATTGCCTTAGAATTATGGGTGTCTTCATCGTTTGGGTGGCTCGTACACCTAGAAGTATACAGGAGGAATAAAAATATTCATTATGGTGGTCATCTATGTTTGATTTGGCAACATATATAAATTATTGTGCATATCGGAATTTGTTTGCACGTGTTGTCGTCTTTGTTGCTTTGAATTACAATTTTCCTATTTATTCGTCGTGCAATCTCCATTCATATAGTAAAATTTTGAAAGATTACAGGCGGGTGAACAACATATATGCCCATTCCATAACTTTTAACTAAAGATATGAAAATACACAATAATGTGATAGTCCTTTGTATCCTTTGTTTTTCCCAAATCAAATGGATTTGCATTTTCAACCATTTCCTATACATCACGAAATTTGAATATGTTTGAAAATTCATGAATAGTATATCTAAATATCATTAATTCAATGACTTATTAACTCAATTTTAGTTTTAACAATCTCTGCATCTTCAATGACGGCATTGGTGCAAAGGTTTATGTGAAAACCCGTCACTTTAACTAAATGATGTTTACCATTGAATACCACCAGTGAATGTTGTATGACAAAATTTATATCGAAACATTTGTGTCTCTAGTTGCTCTGCATATTCTCATCATTCACCTTTGTGGCAACCCGCCACTGTCTATTCGCCGTGCAATCTAAATCTATATAAAAAAATTATGGAAGATTATAAGCAGGTGAATATATATACATAGTTATGACTGAATTTTATGAAAACATGCAATCATGTAATTTTCCTATATAGTCTTTCTTTTTTACAAATCAATAAACTTGTGTTTTTCAGTCAGCTCATATGTATCATGTCTGCCTAAAATTTGAATATGTTCGAAAATTTATGGATTGTTTATCTAAATATCATTAATTCTATGACTTAACAACTCAATTTTATTTTTAACCATCTTAATATAGTATTTTTGTGACTGTAATGTTAAAAGGATATTTGTTTGTTGCATTTCATGAGCATTATAAATGCTAATGGATAATTGTTGGAGATTGAATGCTGAATTGCAAGTTATCATTTCATAACAAATGTTACACAACATTCTAAAATTTGAGTAACAAAAATGAACCAATGAATTATTAATATTTTTGAAGAGATAATCGAACTCACAAATTTGATGACATAGTTTTGATTGGTTGATGTTGTTTTAATGATGTAGGTGATACATCAATATTATCGTACACTTTTTTTTGTTAATTTGAGAATCTAAAATCTCTTTCAAGCTTCAACAGTTTCCAAAACATTACACTAATAGATATCGGTCATAAAAATCAAATAAATAGTCAAAATGGTTGAATCTAGCACCAGCATCAATTCCACCAGCTTCATTTGTTTCTAGAAGCTGAATTCTCAACTCCACCAGTATGTTTAGCAGGTTTCTTTACATCTGCAGATCTACCAGATCCAGAATTCTCACCATGGGTGAGTACTACACCATCTTTAGCGAAGGTGTGCCTCTAGTTGTGATTGGTCACATTCACCTCATATTTCCACGATATTGTCGTGAGAAAAAATTGCCTTAGAATTCTGGGTATCTTCATCGATAGGGCAGCTCGTACAACTAGAAGTATACAAGAGGAATAAAAATGTTCATTATGATGGTCATCTGTATTTTATTTGGCAACATATACTAATTGTCATGCACATCGGAATTTGTTTGCACATGTTGTCTTCTTCATTGTTTTGAATTATAATTTTCCTGTTTATTAACCGTGAAATCTCCATCCATACAGTAAAATTATGGAAGATTAAAGGCGCGTGAACAACATATATGTATATTCCATAACTTTTAACTGAAAATATAAAATAGACCATAATGTGATTGTCCTCTGTATCCTTTGTTTTTCCCAAAACAAATGGATTTGCATTTTCAACCATTTCATATATATGATGTGCATCTGAAATTTAAATATGTTTGAAAATTCATGGATAGTATATCTAAATATCATTAATTCAATGACTTATCAACTCAATTTAATTTTAACCATCACTCCAACTTTAGTGGCGGTATGGTGCAAAGGTTTATGTGAAAACCCATTGCTTGAACTAAATGATGTTTTAACCTTTGAATACCACCCATGAATGTTGTATGACAAAATTTGCATCGAAACTTTTCTGTCTCTAGTTGCTCTGCATATTCTCTGCATGCATCTTTGTGGTGACTCACCATTGTTTATTCACCATGCAATCTAAATCTATACATAAAAATAATGGAAGATTATTGGCCAGTGAATATATATACATATTTCACAACTTTTAACTGAATATTATGAAGACATATCATCATGTGATTTTCCTATGTAGTCTTTCTATTTTACAAATCAATAAACTTGGGTTTTCCAGCCAGTTCATATGTATATCTGTGTGTCAAAACTTTGAAAATGTCCGAAAATTTATGGATTGTTTATCTAAATATCATTAATCCGATGACTTACAAACTCAATTTTATTTTTATCCATATTAGTGTAGTATTTTTGTGAATATAATGTTAAAAGGACATTAGTTTGTTGTACTTCATGAGCATTATAAATGCTAATGGATAATTGTTGGAGAGTGCATGCTCTACCGCAAGTTATCATTTCAAAATAAATGTTACCAACATTCTAAAACCTATGTAACAAAAATGTACAATAAATTATTAATATTTTATTCAAGATATTTTGGAACTCACAAATTTTATACAAATAGATTAGTTAGTTGATGTTGTTTTAATGAGGTAGGTGATACATCATTACTATTGTAACACTTTTTTTTTTGTTAATTTCAGAATCTAAAATATCTTTCAAACTTCAAGAGTTTCCTAAACATTACGGTAATAGATATCCATCATAAAAATCAAATAAATCGTCAAAATGGCTTAATCTAGCGTCAGCATCAGTTCCACAAGTTTCATTTCTTTCCAGAAGCTAAATTCTCAGCTCCACAAGCATGTTTAGCGGGTTTCTTTCCATCAGCAGATCCACCAGCTCCAGAATCCTCACTCTGGGTGAATACTACACCATCTTTAGCAAAGGTGTGCGTGTAGTTGGGATATGTCACCTTCACCTCATATTTCCACGATATTGTTGTGGCAAAAAAATGCCTTAGAATTCTAGGTATTTTCATCGATTGGCGGCTCGTACACTTAGAAGTATAATGGAGGAATAAAAATGTTCATTATGGTGGTCATCTGTGTTTTATTTGGCAATATATATTAATTGTCGTGCATATCGGAATTTGATCGCATGTGTTGTCGTCTTTGTTGTTTTGAATTATAATTTTCCTATTTATTCGTCAAGCAATCTCCATCCATACAGTAAGATTATGGAATATTACAGACGGGAGAACAAAATATATACATATTCCATAACTTTTAACTGAAGATATGAAAATACGCCATAATGTGATTGTCCTATGTATCCGTTCTTTTCCCAAATCAAATGGATTTGCATTTTCAGCCATTTTCTATACATCTTGTGTGTCTGAAATTTGAATATGTTTGAATATTAATGGATAACATATCTAAATATTATTAATTCAATGTCTTATCAACTTAATTTTATTTTTAAACATCTCTGTAACTTCAGTGGCGGCATTAGTGCAAAGGTTTATGTGAAATCCCACCGCTTGAATTGAATGATGTTTTAACCTTTGAATATCACCAGTGAATGTTGTATGACAAAATTTGTATTGAAACTTTTGTTTCTCTAATTGCTCTGCATATCCTCAACATTCATCTTTGTGGCGACCCGCCACTGTTTATTCGTCTTGCAATCTAAATTTATAAATGAAAATTATGGAAGATTATAGGCGGGTGAATATATATACATATTTCATAACTCTCAACTGAATATTATGAAACATACCATCATGTGATTTTCCTATTTAGTCTTTCTTTTTTTACAAGTAAATGAAATTGTATTTTTCAGTCAGTTCATATGTGTCTAAAATTTGAATATGTTCGAAAATTTATGGATTGTTTATCTAAATATCATTAATTCAATTACTTACCAACTCAATTTTATTTTTAACCATCTTAATGTCGTATTTTTGTGAATGTAATGTTAAGAGGACATTAGTTTGTTGCACTTCATGAGCTTTATAAATGCTAATGATAATTCTTGGAGATTGCATGCTCTACTGCAAGTTATCATTTCAGAACAAATGTTACACAACATTCTAAAACCTGAGTAACAAAAATGTACCAATAAATTATTAATATTTTTTTGAAGAGATTTTGGAACTCACAAATTTGATGGTATAGGTTTGATTAGTTGATGTTGTTTTAATGAGGTAGGTGATACATCATTATTATCTTACCCCTTTTTTTGTTAATTTTAGAATCTAAAATCTCTTTCAAATTTCAAGAGTTTCCAAAACATTACGCTAATATATATCAGTCATAAAAATCAAATAAATAGTCAAAATGACTGAATCTAGAGGCATCAGTTCCACAAGCTTCATTTCTTTCCAGAAGCTAAATTTTCAGCTCCACCAGCATGTTTAGCAGGTTTCTTTCCATCAACAGATCCACCAGCTACAGAATCCTCACCCCGGGTGAATACTACACCATCTTTAGCAAAGGTGTGCGTGTAGTTGGGATAGGTTACCTTCACCTCATATTTCCACGATATTGTTGTGGGGAAAAAGTGTCTTAGAATTTTGGGTATTTTCATCGATTGGTGGCTCGTACTCCTAGAAGTATACAGGAGGAATAAAAATGTTCATTATGGTGGTCATCTGTGTTTTATTTGGCAACATATATTAATTGTCGTGCTTATCGGAATTTGTTTGCACGTGTTGTCGTCTTCGTTGTTTTGAATTATAATTTTCCTATTTATTCGCCATGCAATCTCCATCCATATAGTAAAATTATGGAAGATTACAGGCGGGAGAAAATCATATATTCATATTTCATAACTTTTAACTGAACCTATGAAAATACACCATAATGGGATTGTCCTCTGTATCCTTTCTTTTTCCCAAACCAAACAGATTTGCATTTTCAGACATTTCCTATACATCATGTGTGTATGAAATTTGAATATGTTTGATAATTAATTGATAGCATATCTAAATATCATTAATTCAATGACTTATCAACTCAATTTTACTTTTGTGAATTCGTGAATGCTTGATAGTTCAAAACGTTCCATCACTTTGTCAGAAGATCAACAATTTAGAAGATAGAATAAGAGATCAAGAGAACGAGGTGGCTTCAACGAGTGAGTCAGAGCATCGAATTTTGAGAAATGCAAATTCATTAGTCCGCGGAGTCAGCCAGGGGCTTGCTCTGGTCAAGTAAAATAACTCGGTAGCAGAGGTTGGAAAGAAGAACTCGTCAAGAACTAGCAAAGTTGAGAACAATAGTGTTGTTGCTCCAACTCCGACAATGAAAAACAAGAGCAAGGTTTCTGACACTGTAGCGAAAGGCATTCCCAAAGTTGTAAGAGTCGCAACTAAGCCGATGGCGGCCACCGCGCAGAGGGCTGTCAACCACTTCCAAACAAGCGGAGATTCGGGGCAAGGTGTCAAAGAAAGGGATAGCAAGAAGAAGATGTGGACAAGGTGATACTGATGACTGAAATTCGAAGCATGTTGGTGGCTTCTTGACTTCTGAATTCTCTTACGATCAAAATGCTAACATACAGACAAATGGATATATCCAACCTCTTGTGGTGATATGCTGTAATTTTAGCGCTATGTTCGTTTGGTTCTTCCATTCCTTGTGTTTCTAAATTTGATTGCCTGATTTAAGGAACCCTCATTTCTTATTAAAAAAAATAGTTCAGAACTTTGCCGGACTATGCAATGCAGAGTGCAGCTACCTCACCATCTGTTCATACACATGGTCAAGTTTACGGAAAAGATGGAAAGTAGCTAAGCTATTCAGTTGAAATTCTTATGAAGATTAACTATATCTCACAAAGAAAAGAAAGAATAAATACTAGGAATTAGCTCGCCCTAATTCATTTTAGTAAAGGCGGAGGCAAAATCCAATCTTATATCTATATGGGCTAGGCAGATCAACCATCATTATCGGCATCGATAATGGCTGAATCCAATAAGTGGATGATGGAGTTAGAGAGTTTTCTGAACAACACCTTCCAAGACAAGAATCTTCTTCTGGATGCTGTGAGCCACCTTTCTCCCAAGTTTCAAAGACTCAAATTTTTAGGCAATGTATTTTTCCAGATATGGGTGATGCAGAGTCTCTATACATGATGGTATGTTTTCATTTTCATCCATGCCCTATACATCACATGTGTCTGAAATTTGAATATGTTAGAAAATTTGTGGGTAGCATATTTAAATATTATTAATTCAATGACTTATCAACTCAATTTTATTTTTGATCATCTCTGCAACTTTAGTGGCGGCATTGGTGCAAAGGTTCATGCGAAAACCCGCAACTTGAAATAATTTGGTGTTTTAAATTTTGAATAACCAGTGAATGATGTATGACAAAATTTGCATCGAAATTTTTCTGCCTCTAGTTGCTCTGCATATTCTTAATATGCATCTTTGTGGCAACCCACCACTGTTTATTCACCGTGCAATCTAAAGTTATATATAAAACTTATGGAAGATTATAGGTGAGTGAATATATATACATATTTCATAACTTTTAACTGAGTATTATGAAAATATACCATCATGTCATTTTCCTATGTAGTATTTTTTTTATAAATCAATGAACTTGTGTTTTTCAGTCAATTCATATGTATCATGTGTGTCTAAAATTTAAATCTCTTCGATAATTTATGGATTGTTTATCTAAATATCATTAATTCAATAACTTACCAACTCAGTTTTATTTTTAACCATCTTAATGTAGTATTTTTGTGAATGTAATGTTAAAAGGACATTAGTTTGTTGCACTTCATGAGCATTATAAATGCTAATGGATAATTGTTGGAGATTGCATGCTCTACTGCAATTTATCATTTCGGAACAAATGTTATACAACATTCTAAAACCTAAGTAACAAAAACGAACCGGTTAATTATTGACATTTTTTTTGAAGAGATTTTGGAACTCACAAATTTGATGTCATAGGTTTAATTGGTTGATGTTGTTTTAATGAGGTACGTGATATATCATTATCATCGTACCCTTTTTTTTGTTAATTTCAGAATCTAAAATCTCTTTCAAACTTCAAGAGTTTCAAAAACATTACGCTAATAGATATCAGACATAAAAATCAAATAAGTCAAAATGACTAAATCTAGCGCCGACATCAATTCCACTAGCTTCATTTCTTTCCAGAAGCTAAATTCTCAGTTCCACCAACATGTTTAGCAAGTTTCTTTCTATCAGCAGATCCACAGCTCCATAATCCTCACTCTGGGTGAATACTACACCCAGAGTGCGTGTAGCTAGGATAAGTCACCTTCACCTCATATTTCCACAATATTGCTGTGGGAAAAAATCGCCTTAGAATTCTGGATATCATCATTGATTGGGCGGCGCGTACACCTAAAAGTATACAGGAGGGATAAAAATGTTCATTATGGTGGTCATCTTTGTTTTATTTGGCAACATATAATATTTGTCGTGCATATCGGAATTTGTTTGCACATGTTGTCATCTTTGTTGTTTTGAATTATAGTTTTCCTATTTATTCGCGGTGCAATCTCCACCCATACAGTAAAATTATGGAAGATTACAGGCAGGTGAACAACATATATACAGATTCCATAACTTTTAACAGAAGATATGAAAATACACCATAATGTGATTGTCCTCTGTATTCTTTCTTTTTTTCCCAAACCGAATGGATTTGCATTTTCAGCCATTTCCTATACATCATGTGTGTCTGAAATTTTAATATGTTTAAAAATTAATGGATATCATATCTGAATATCATTAATTCAATGACTTATCAACTCAATTTTATTTTTAATCATCTCTGCACCTTCAGTGGCAGCATTGGTGCATAGGTTTATCGGAAAATCTATCACTTGAACTAAATGATGTTTTAACATTTAAATACCACCAGTGGATGTTGTATAATAAAATTTGCATCAAAACTTTTGTGTCTCTAGTTAGTCTACGTATTCTTAACATGCATCTTTGTGGCGACCCACCACTATTTATTCGCCGTGCAATCTAAAGCTATATATAAAACTTATGGAAGATTGTAGGCGAGTGAATATTATATTCATATTTTATAACTTTTAACTGAATATTAGGAAAATATACCATCATGTGATTTTCCTACATAGTCTTTCTTTTTTATAAATCAATGAACTTGTGTTTTCAGTCAGTTCATATGACAAAAAAAAGTCAGTTCATATGTATAATGTGTGTCTAAAATTTGGAATATGTTCGAAAATTTATGGATTGTTTATCTAAATATCATTAATTTAATGACTTAACAACTCAATTTTATTTTTAACCATCTTAATGTAGTATTTTTGTGAATGTAATGTTAAAAAGACATTAGTTTGTTGCACTTCATGACCATTATAAATGCTAATGGATAATTGTTGGAGATTGCATGCTCTACTTCAAGTTATCATTTCAGAACAAATGTTACACAATTTCTAAAACCTAAGTAACAAAAAGGAACCAATGAATTATTAATATTTTTGAAGAGATTTTGGAACTCACAAATTTGATGACAGTTTTGATTGGTTGATATTATTTTAGTGAGGTAGGTGATACATCATCATACACCTTTATTTGTTAATTTCAGAATTTAAAATCTATTTCGGATGAAAAGAGTTTCCAAAACATTATGCTAATAGAT